>WEIT01027158.1:11873-56969 GCA_013389985.1 Dryoscopus gambensis
AAATAATTGCTCTTGTCGTTCCCTTCATCTTTTTTCCTCTAGAACTTCTAATAGAACGGAATAACTAGAAGCTGCTCCTCTAGAAAAATGGCCTGCAATAATGCAAAGATTTTTATTTTGCTTTCTGATAAGGCCTTATTTGTGGTGCATTTTCACCCAGAAACAATTATGTGACTTTCGTGCAAGTTTAGATTTTCTGTTAAAACAAGGCTGCCTTTGAGCAGCTCCACTTAAGTTTAAAGTTTCTGTAAGGGTTTATTTTGAACGATTAAAAAATTGCATCTGCCATCATATGCAGAGTGATACCAGTATTTGTAAGGAATGTTATTTCTGGTCCGGTGACACAGGAACTGCAACCTTACAGTCTTTCAAAGCAAGCATTTCCTCTTCTTTTATCGACATTCTGCATCAAATGTTGTCTATCAGCTGTTTTTGCAGACTATATACCAGATATTTCTTTTGTAGTTTCTAGGTGCTGGTACCTGAAAAATGAAATGAGGTTATCCTTAACTAGCAGCTTTTTAACATAAACGTAGTATATTGTTAGCTTTGTGCGTTTGCCATGCAGCTTCAGAATGGCAGAGTACGGTGTAGCCGTGTTTCCATGGCTTGTTTCTTTGTATCTCTGCATTAATGCCGTGAGCTTTCAAGCTGTGTTTGTGTCAAAAGCGATTTGTCTGTATCAGTGCAGGAAAGAAACCGCAGGAATATGTGGTCAAATAATAGATGATTGCTTTGGCAATGGATTGCAGCTTAAATGAGATGTAAAAATAAACATTTTGAAAGAGTTTTGAGAAGTGTATTTCAAATTGATTGAATAATTTACCTAAACTGTTCTCGTTGTAATTAATATTTCGTTTCTAGTACCCTATCTGAGGAAGAGTAATTTTGCTTTCTATTAAAGGCTGAAATAAAGAAATGCTTAAACAAGTGTAAAAAGTTCTTTAGGTAGAA
Source organism: Dryoscopus gambensis (assembly GCA_013389985.1). Lineage (NCBI taxonomy): Eukaryota > Metazoa > Chordata > Aves > Passeriformes > Malaconotidae > Dryoscopus > Dryoscopus gambensis. Next base: position 12,828 of record WEIT01027158.1, read on the forward strand.
AGTCACACTGACTTCACTCTGTCTTCATGCTTGTGTAGCTTTTGATGCTTTTCTCGGAGGAGAGAGGCACAGCGATAGTCAAGTGATTAAAAGTCCCTGGTAATGGGTGCCATAATTAGGCTGTAAATTAGGTTTTTTCTCTAGAATATTTCCAGTTGTGTGCTGCTTCAGCTCAGTGGACTTCTCGCTGTCCTGTACTGTCCAGGAGAAGAGAATCGTCAGGAGTTAGAGCGGTGGACGGGTCCGAGTTCTGGCTGCTCCTGAGACTGCTCACCTCTGTGGGATGGGCACAGGGATTAGGATGGGGGCTCCTCGGCTTTGGTGTGCTCAGGGTGGCTTCATTTACCCTGCAGGATGTTGGGCTTCCCTTGCTGTTGCATGTGAGTCTTCACCTTCAGCGTTTGGGGTTAACACATGCTCAGCATAGGTGGAGTCTTTGAGAAGCGCCATTACATTTTGAGGAGTCTTTACTATGAATCTGTGAAACTGTGAATTGCTTTCCAAAGGGCTTGGCTGAATTTGGATGAGTTTCCACACACGGAGATAATCAGGGCAATCCTTCCAGTTTCAGGCCTTACAATGGCCAAAATGCAAATATTCATGAGGAAGGTGAGACCCATCTTGGTGCTGTTGTACTTGCCCTTCTCCTGTCTGCATTTTGACTTGTACCTGCTTCCTTGGCCATCCCCGTGATTTGTGCTTCCCATGGTATCTTCTACAACTCCTGCAGCCTCTGACGTGTATGTACATAGCACAGCATCGCAAGCCAGCCCTTCCTTTTTTTTCCTGTGTTGCTGCTATGTCTCTTGCACATGTCTGCAGCTCACCAGCAGTGCTTTTTGCTCAGCATTAACAGGGGGCAGCTTGGTTTTTCATCTCCTTTGTGCAAGGAAATCAGCGCGCCTGGTAAAGAGAGTGTGAATTGGGTAGTCTGTTCCTGTGGCTTGTGTCAGAAAAGATCCCAAAAGATGGGGGGAAGGTTTCTGCTTAGCTTATGGATCCCTAAAATACTATGATCCAAACCGATAGATCCTCTTCTTGAATCCAAGAGTTCAGCTCTGAAGTGCAAGTTCCTGTACCTTGAGATGCGCACAGCTCTTGTTCTGAGCATGGAGTGAGGAGTCTGAGCGAGGAGTCTCTCCATGGACACCATTTCTGGGGAGGAGGGGAAGGAAGCCTTGTGACCCGTCTTGGCACAGTGGGGTTTATGGGGTTTTGCCGGTACCTAAGTGGCTGTAAATAATTTAATCTGCCCTTAGTTGTATTTACTTAGGGGAATATGATTTCGCCTCTCTCCCTCTGTGCACCAGGGATCATTGATCGGTTACTCCAAACCAAATTGGACTAAATTAGTTCCAGTGACTTAGTCTGCTAAAATTTTCTGGGTTACGTGGCTTTTTTCCATTGTATAGTGGGATTGTACTTTGCTCCACCAAGATAACACTTGTTAAATAAATGAAGTTTTTGGTTTTGAAGGGAATTTACAGTTGCAGCAGGTTTTGCAATTTTCAAGGTTGACATCAGAGTTACACTTAAAACTATGTAATCCTTCCCTCGGTCTGTATTTTACTGTCTGCAAAATGTTTCCCTCTGTATACACTTGAGCAGAAAGCTGTGTTACCTGCTTAATGCTCTTGGACTTAATTTCTGGTGACAGATGTTTCTAGAATTGGAAGATGGGTCTGTATTTGCAAGTTAGTTGGTTTGCTCATATTTTAAGTATATTCATACGTAGCTAACACGGTGCTGCACAGAGTTTTGTAGGGTGTATTTAGATGTACTGTACCTCAATTTATGTTTGAAATCTGGCTTTGGCAATCCAGCAGGCTGCCCCTTTAGTTCCTGAAATACGAGCCTGTGCTTAAGCACTGCCATTAACTGTCATGGCTAATGCGGATACATCTGTAAGGTAGTTATCAGATCGCTAATTAACTCATAGCCACACGGAAACAACCCGCTCAAAATTCCTCTTTTTGCTGGCAGTCTCGGTGGGTTTGCAGGATTTGAAAGGGCATGGCCTGGATTAATTTGTTTTGGTAATGTAAATAAGAAACTTTTGTGATTGCTTGACAGTTTAAAAGTTAGAAGTCTGTTTGGCATGAAAGTATAACAGCAATAGAAATAGTAGGTCTGCGTTTCTTTCAGATTTTTAGTCCTTAAATATTCATCTAATCATCAGATGTTCCCAGTTTTATTTAAAATACCAGTATAACTGGAGGTTTTATGATTTAAGGGATAAGTAGCCCCATGAAGTGCTTCAGAAGTTAACTGTATCTATATCTATTATTTTTGTGTAAATAGGCATCGCTACTCATTTCTAGGAGTGACTTAGATACAGTTGTGACATGCATCGCCTGGATGCTTTCTGGATACGTATTTTAGCTGTATATGCACTTGATGGTAAAAACAAACCCAACAAAAGCCAATAGTTTTAAAAACACACAGATTCATCTGTTAGGTGCTTTAAATCTGTTTCTCCCTTCATAGTTCCAGGGTGAAAATCCATTTGGAATGAAATCCTTTATCTCACTGGCATGTGCTGTAAAATTATTTCAGGTTTGGGATTTTTTCATCTTTGGTAATCATGTTGTAAGTTTTTTCAGAAAATCAGCTGATGAGCCATAGGTTCAGCTTTTTTTCTGAGTGTGCACATTATGATTAGTTACCCTAACTTTTTTTTTACTATTAAAACACAGGTAGTTTATTATCAGTCAGTCTGCAATAAAGAAATGGGTTTGAGGTTTTTCAGCAAGGAAGGTGTGCCTGAGCACTGATAACACAATTTTGGCCAGGAGAAAAGAAACGTATCTTAACTGAACAAGAAATACCACTTGAGTTGAGAGAAACTTGATGGGCTGTTGTGGTAGGTGAGTTCCACGGTTGGGTTTGCAGTATGTCTGCAGGCCATTCCGTGCATTCCTAATGACACAGGGCTGTTTCAGTCACACTTGAATTGGTGTTTGGGACACATTATATGGGTGGCCCTTCCTCAGCCAGACCTCTGCTGCTGTGTGCTACTACTGCTACTACTAACTGTGTCATCTGTGCATTGTTCATTGACCAGCTGCATTAATATGCTTTTTTGTACTTTATTAATATAAAAATTTTGGAATCCTGGTGTCTGTACGTCTGCAAACGATGCTGCATGGATCTCAGTTGCTTATCAGCTTCCATGCAGGATTTTTGGAATTGGCTCTGTCAGAAGACTCCCCAGTCTGTTTCAAACCTCTGGCTCAGGAAGCTGTGCTGCTGGAATAGTGCACCCAGGGCAGCTGTGGTCATGGAACTGGTTGGTTGCCGTGAGGTGACTGTCCCAGAGCTGCAGCATGAGTTTAATTAGCTTCTGTCAGCACTGCTGACAGCTCACGTGCTGGTGGAACTACTCTGGCCTCCTTTCATTAACCAGTAATTTCTTTAATATAGTCAAGAAAGCTGTGAAGTTAGAAGTCATATTTGGGATCAGCCTGATGAGTCTTCTCTACATGTGTAGGACTTGGTGGGTGGCTTTCTGATCTGCCTGTGTTTAAATGCCATACCTTTGAAAATAATAGCAACCTTAGCATTCCCACAGTGTGAAAATACATACATGTACATAATCTCATTAGTTAGAGTAAGGATTTGCAAATACTCTTTATTTGCACTGGTTAATCCAAATTTATATATATATCTATAAAGTGCAAGCATTGCTATCTGACAATACTTCTAACATTCACAATTTGTAGATGGGATTTGCGATATAAACTGTATGGAAATGATTTTGTGGGGAAAAAGACTGCTGAAACATGAAGTAATTTTGTCAGGCTAAATGTGGTTCCCACTGCTCACACTGAAGTCTGATGTGTGGTTAAGGCAGTGATAAATTTGGTCTTGCATTTATTTTTCATTTCTGAAGAGATACCAAACTCTGTGGCAGCAAATTACTCTTGAATTGCATTATTATCAGGATGTGGATATACCTGTTGTGAAACAGAAAGGTTGAAATACTGTAAAAAGGAGCCTTGAATTTGACTACAAACCTCTGCTTCAGAGTGCTTATGCAGTTGACAGTGCTCTCAGTCTTGGTCAGGCTTTTCTCCAGGACCAGAATTGGAGCCTGTGGTTTATCATTCACACCACTTCTTCACCGTATAGAAAATTAGAAAATAATTGTGTAATTTGCTATTAAGTTGCATATCTTAGCCCTTTATCTGAGTCCAGCTTTTGTTACCAGGTTGTGTAGTAGACGTTTTTGTTCTGTATTTCAGCCCTGTTACCATTTTATTCTGTGGATGATTAATGTGGAAATTGCTGTTTAATTATGTTTTGCCTTTACAAGAGACTGGAGAAAATACAGTAAAATAACTTGAGAGAGATTATGTGAGAAAGCATATAAGAAGTGCCCAATATTAAGTAGTTGTTACACTTATTCAGTGAAAGTCAGTCTGACTGACAACAGCACAAACCCAATTTTTCAGTGCAATAAAGTCCTGGAGAAGGTAAGGGCTGTTGATGAAGAAGGAAATCCACATCTACTGAAGTGTTTGATCAAAGCACCCACAGGATCTAGATTTAATTTCTGACCCGGCTACAGGTTTCTGCTGTAATACTGGAAAAGATTATCATGCAGCTATGTAGGGAAGCAGAAGATTGTAAAAAGAGTCTTAGTTCTCCCGTGTCTAATTCTGAGCTTACAGGTGACAAATGACTTTATGTAATTAGTGGGGGAAAAAAATGCTAAAAGTCCTATTGTGTTGTCTGAAAAAACTTTGTGTGGAATAGTCAGTTTTCCAGACTTTTTTTTGCACTGATACTCACAAGACTGTAATGCATATGAATTACCAATTGAAGTGTATTTAACCAGATCATTAACTGTAGGGTACTAGCTTTGATTTTTCGAACATTTGTTACTCAGACTAGTTTTGTTAAATTACTGGTATTTGCAATCATATCAGTTGTTAAGGACCCTAAGGTAGCCAGTATTTAATTCAGAAAAAACTTAATTATGTTACTGTGTGGACATACTTGAATTGATTTTGGGATCCAGCTTTGTCAAACATGGGAATACAGTTTTCTAAAATTCCTTAATGAAAGTTTCACTGTTGTGAGGCTATGTGTTATTTGCCATCTAACCCTTCTTGATTGGTTTTTATTTGCCGTTTTTATACATTTTATAAAATTACAATCGTTTTGTACATTATTTAGAAGTGTATTAAAAATAAAAATGATGTTTCCTTTCAAATGAAATAAATGCATATTATTTCAAGCTTCTCAGTGCTGTCTGCATGAAGGGAGTGAACAATCACAACGTTGCTGAATGTCTGGAGTAGCTTTTTTCCTGTCATTCTTTCCCAGTTATTTCTGCACATTCTAAGTTTGTATTTTATAACAGTAAATTTTCTTCCATGACTGCTATTACAAACTTTATTCCCTTTCCCGTTAATCATCCTCTAAGCATCATCTTTGTCTCTCTAAGGAGTTTCTGCTATGGTCACTGCAGGAATTTTCCCTTTATCCAGCAATACAGTGGTACAGTCATTCTTCAAATGACGAATTCCTGTTCTTTTCCAGCCAGGGCTCTCGTCATGCTGTCTTCTCAGCTACTGGAGTTCCCTAGTGCCCCGAGCCCGCTTCCTCCCCCGGGGTAGCTGCACCCTCTGCCAGCTCTTCCCTTGCTTTTCAGCTGCCTGAATTCAACTTGCTGTTTCTTGGTTGCTTGATTCCTAGTTTTTAGTGGAAATTCCTGTTTCCAGTCGCTAGATTGAGTTTACATAAAAGCCTTTCTTCTAACATTGCATCTTTTCTCCAAAACAAATGTTAGCACCCAGAAGATTTTGTTTGAGTGTTAGGAGAGGGAAAAGTACAGGAGGTGCACTCTAGGTAGGCAACTTGATGAAGTCTTCATGAAAAATCTTTTATTTTTAACCACCCTCTCCCCCCTCACATGCCTTTAGTTTCCAAGTGTTGAGAATTTAATGTGTGCCTGAGGGTAGTTTTTTTCTATTCAGGTAATTTGCAGGGGGTGGTGGTTTGTTTTGATGGCTTTAATAAAAGCTTGAACCTCTGTTCCCTGCTGGATGGCTGTTTAAGGTTTCAGTGTTAGAGTGGGGGTGACTGCCTGTTGTCAGACACTCTGTTCAGTTCAGAGATTTTCAGTCGAATTTTTTTTGCCTCAGGCTGATTTTTTGTGAGAAGTGTTTTAACCATCTAAAAGAATGGTAATATTTTCTCTGCATGGATACCACAGACATGTTTTGGTGACTAATCATTTCAGGAATGCAAGATACGTTACTGTCCTTGTGGAAGTCCTCCCAAATATCATCATTGACGTGTCTTAAAATTGACAGTTGCAACTTGCGTATGATCTGTGAAGATTTGCAAGAGTTCACAAAGTCAAGTCTCAAGTTTTCACTTCAGTGTGACCTTCGTGACTGAGCCTGTGCTTGTCTTTTCTGTAAAACAGCTCTTGAGAGTAAGCAGAATCCACGTGTGTCAATCTTGCTGACCTGCTGCAAGGGCCCCACCCCAGGGTTCCTGTCTTTTTCTAAAAATGGATACTTTCAGCTGCTTTTAACTAATGAGCTGCAATATTTGAAGTGGGTAAAGGAAATCTTTCTCTCCTAGATTTTTACTGACAGAACTCCTGGCAGACCGGAGATTTAAAAGAAAAAAGTTTAGTGATGCAGATGCAAAGGAATAGAAGCAATGAGGTGGATTAGGGAAAGAAGCTGGTGAGATTAAGTTTGGAAAAACAATGGAGACAAAATTGATGGAAACTGAGGAGAAAGCAGAAGAGAGTGACTAAAGTGGAGGCAAGGGAAGAGATTTGAGTTTGATGAAAACCAACTGGTTTTCAAAAAGAAAAGCAAATTAAAAAATGTTAGGAGAGTAGATTTGCAGGGTGGGTGACCCAACAGCAAGGGGATGCTGTTGTAAATGTATGCATTATTGAAATGATTATCAGAGAGCAGTTGAAGTTGGAAGGACTTTCAGAAGTTACGTGGTTCAGCCCTGATCAAGGCAGGTCTCATTTGCCCAGCTTGCCCAGGGCTGTGTCAAGTTGCTTTGAACCTCTGCAAGGCTGGAGAGTCCATACCTTGTCGTGGCAATTCGTTCCTGTATTTGACCACTCTTACCAAGTAACGCTGTAGCATCATTATCTCTGATAGACTGACCCTTTTCTCTGCAAGACAGGCCAACTCTACATCTTTCCAGCCCTGTCTGGCTAGTCAGTGTTCTCCACTGGGGAGAAAGAGGAGAGCCTGGAAGGGAGCAGCACATCCACTTTTGGCTGAGGGTTTTCCTCCCTGCACAGCAGAGTGACGGAGCAAAGCTGCTGTGTCCCTGAGGAGTGAGTGAAAGCTGGGGGCTGGTGTTTGGGAGGATCCCAGTGCACCAGCCTCTTGTGGGGGATGTACTTCCAAGGTGGGTCTGAACATGAATTGTTGACACAGAGGCAGGAAGAGGATAGTCAGTGGTGTGAGGGGGACATAGACCAACAGCAAGAGATGACTTGGAGACTTGTTGCAGAAGGAGTTGGTGTGGGCATGGAAGTATTTTAGATTATTCTGACAAGAAGGATGGGATTATATTTGGGAAGAGGCATGTCCTAGAAGTTTGGTACCAGGATAGGACTGAAGAAGAAAATTGGTACTTCACGGGGAAGGGATGGAGCTGGGGATAAGGAACTTAGTGGAAGGACAGAGGATTGAAAAAAGGATATATTGGAAGTGACCATTGAAAGGAGCTAGAATTGGGCGGAACACAGACTGCATTGCTGCTGAGTTCTTGTGTGAGACTGTATGATTGTCCAGATCCTCTGGAACAGAGGAAAGTCATAGGCATTGTTCTGTGTGCTGCCGTTCCCTTTGGTTCTTCTTCAGCGTGTGAGGTTGGTAGTCAGCCATGCTACAGTAACAAACACTGTGAAACAATTTAAACAAATACTATTATCCTTCAGCCCTTGAATTTATCAGGCATTAGATTTCTTTTTCTTCCAAAGTAGCTACTCACCCTTTAAGCACTTAGTTCTGCTCAGACTCCGTCAGAACTCTGCAGCTGTGCACATTGACTGCATCCTTCGCTGCTGCCCCAGGTGAGAGAAGAGCCATGAGATCTGGAGGAAGGCAGATGGCATTAAAGGTGCTGGGGATTCTTAAAAGATACTTTGTGTAAGAGAGGGAATACTCTCTTAGACAAGTAGACCCGAGCTGAAAGGCCTCTGAGGTGCAGTCTGCTGGAATTGTTTCATTCTGTAGTTCTAGTCAACACCAGTGGTTGTGAAGCCTTTCTTCTCTGCTGTGTGAAATGGTGTAGCTGTTTTGCAGCCTGCTTCCATGAGGTGTCCTGAAAACTGAGTGCATGGAAAATGCTGACAATACAGACCTCTGTGAGCAGTTCAGAGGATAACCAGCCTCTGGGTACCACTAGCATATAATACCAGACTTAGTTAATTCATCTTGCTACAAGCTGGCAGTACCTCCCGAAAAGCAGCCCTTACAAAGTGGGCTGGATAAAGCACCTTTTGCTGCTAGTTTTGTTGGGGTTTTTTTGTTTGTTGGTTTGGTTTTTTTTAAACTGCAGCAGTTTCTGATCTTATTTGCTGCATGGTACATGAATGTTGGGCTGCTTTGCTTCAGTGCCTGCTTAGGCTGACACTGTAGCTACAGCATGTTGATTTTTGGTTTGTGAGCAAAGTGCTTCCTAAGTAATAGTTTTCTGCCTATTTTGAGGTGGGGGGATGATAAATGAGTAGTACTAAAATAAGTTACTTTTCCAAACTCAAAGTCATGGACATGGCAGAGGATGACGTTGAATTCAGAATCTCTTATATCTTCATACAACTTCTTGTCTCTTAGATTATAGTATCCAAAACACTTTCCTATTTTATTTTCTTCAGAAACCTCTATATAAGTGCAATTTAGTCTTCATGGCTTCTCTTTTTCTTGTGTACTATATCTCTTTTAGAGGCCTCATTTTCTGTAAAAGTGTCTTTTCCTGAAAAGGATGTTGGGAAGAATTACCCATCTTCTCTTGGATGTTAAAAAAAACCCCTCACACCCATTTTGAATTATATTTTGGTTTCTGTCTTAATTGTATCTTTTTTATGCCAGTTGTTCAAGGTTCAGATTCCTTATTGTAAGACAGGATTTTAATCTCCTTAATGTTCCAGACAGAAATCACGGAGGATTTTAATCTTGGAAGGCATATATTCCTTACCGAATCATGTACTGATCATTAGCACTGTTTTGGTTTTTGTCTTGTATGCTTTTCAGTGTAACATATGAAAAAAGCAGGGGGCTTAAAACCTTCCCAAAGATACCCTTGCTTTCCACTTCCTTTATTCAACTGTATCTGTTCCATTAACTGGAAATAAGAAACTTAGCCTGCAGCTCTAGGAAAAAGTCTGGCTTACTATATACACTTAGATGTAGTTGGAAAATACTGCTTGAGTGTAATTTTCAACTACTAAATTAGTGTGGCAAACTTTTTAAAAACTACAGACACACTGAAGTACCTACATGGTCTAATTTTGTGCTCCTTATTCCTTAGTTTTGACGGAAGCACAATTTTCTCAGTGGTCTTTGAGACTGTTGATGAATTGCTTACTCGAGAGCAGATTTCTGGATTGTAGAGGTAAAAATAGTTACATGTATTTATAAAGGTAACCATAAGTAAATTAAACCTCCTAGATTATTCTTCTCAGCCTTGAATTATAAACCAGCAGGTCATAGAACCACGCTAGGATTAAAAGCTGTGATGTGATCTCCCATATTAAAAGATGCCTGGGTAAAAATGTGAGTATCCAAAGGGGTGGCTCTGTCTGGTTCTGTGAGATCCAGCAGTCCACTCCCTAATCACTGTCCTCTTGTTTAATTAACAAATTTTATCATGGGATACTTCATTATTTTAAAAGACAGATTGTTTTGTTTTGTTTGATTGGTTTTTTGTTTAAACAGAAAGCTTTCTGGAAATTCTAGGGAAATAGCTGAATTGTTCAGTTAGACTTTCCCAGTGTGTTGTTGTTTTTAAACCTCTTACTGGCACTGGAGAGATCTTTAATTTATACAGAGAAAGCCCTGCTGTTGTCATGGGTGACTCTGGGTGAATTGTCAGCTTTATTTCAATTCTGGGGACAAACAGGTATCATTGCCTATACTGTCATTATTCTGTGTACATTGGTTAAATAATTAATATTTAAGTGAAATTTAACTGTGGTTGATACACTTTAATTTAGTAACTGCTACCTGAAGTCCTTAACATCTGAGTTAATTAAGGTGGTATTACTTATCTATTTCAGATAACTTTTATTCCTTTAAAGTATTTTCCAGTTAAATGAATCGTTCTTTGCATCTATTTTATGCAAAATATAACATAAAATATTTGTAGCAGCTGTATAAAAATTGCATTAAACTGGGATTACCTAGTTCTGGGTCTGTATTTCAATTTTCTGTTTTTTGAACACTTTCTTTCTAGGTAGACAATGTTATTAGCTCAGATAAATCGAGACTCTCAGGGAATGACGGAATTTTCTGGAGGAGGAATGGAGGCCCAGCACGTGACTCTGTGTCTAACAGAAGCTGTAGCTGTGCAAGGTGAACCTTCAGGTTAAAATACATCTACATTATTATCTTTTCTCTTTGGAACTCAGATAAAATACTAAAATTCACGTCGTGCATTCTGAATTAAAAGTCCGACAGAAAACAGTTAACTGAGATTGACTAAATTCACTAATTTAATTCTGGATGGAAATTATCTTTTAGTTAAGGTAATAAAAGTGTAAATGTGCAAAAAATATATTAAATATAAAATCTGACTTTATTCTCTGTATAGTCTTACTGTTTTATACTTTGTAAATTCAGTTTCTATCTGTGTTAAACAAGTCGACTTTTAAACTAGATTAATGGCTTGAAATTGGCTTAAACTTGATATTTCCTGACAGCTTTGTTAAGATTTTACATGATTACGAACTCTTTCCTAAATCTGCATTTTAATCTAAATAGTTTTGGGTGTATTAACAACAGCTAGTGTTGTACAAAACAAATCTATCAATACAAGTGTATGTATTAGTATTTCACTGTTGGCTATGATGATTTAATTCATAGTTCTCCTAAAACCTCAGCTTTGTAGTTATTTATTCAATGATGTAGTTTTTTAGCTAAGGAAAATAACATTCTAGCTGTCATGTTTCTAGAGCAAAATCTTGAACATATGGCCCTAGTATGTGTCCCAGGCTCAGAAACCAGAAAGCAAGTAAGAGCTACTTGCTCTTATTATTTGTCAAACCAATATGCTTTGAGGGGATGTAATAATTTATGGAGGTCTTTTAGCTGAGATTTCTAGGGGTTTATGCTAGTTATAGTGAAGGTGAACTTTTTTCCCTGCTAGATGGTGACAACTTGGAAAACATGGAAGGTGTAAGTTTGCAAGCTGTTACCCTGGCAGATGGCTCCACTGCTTACATACAGCACAACTCTAAAGGTAGGCAAAGCGCTGCAAACTGATGGCTACAGAAGTGGTATTCCCCTTTCCTACCCTCTCTTTGCACTGTAAAATCAGGCAAAATCTGTACAATGTTTCTGAAATTCCAATTCCAGTTGGAAATTACAGTAATACTATAAAATAAGTATTTTATTTTTGCCTCTAATAAGATGCAAAAATGAAATTCAGAACATAAGTCAAACGAAAGTGAAGTGATCTTTATGGTTCCAACCCAGATATCAACATTCTGCCTAACAGATAGGACAGCAGACCTTTTCTGGTTTTTTAATCCCAGACTTTTAAAAGCTCTGTACAATCACACTGTGCTTACTATTTGCCAAACATTATTTCTTGTTGGTATTTTATTTATATGTTAATCTAGAAAGTATCAACTTTGTGTTAAAACTGTGATGTGTTACACAATTAGAATTTTTAAAACTATTCTGTATGTTTCAGATGGTAAATTGATGGATGGCCAAGTGATTCAATTAGAAGATGGTTCTGCTGCTTATGTTCAACATGTACCTATGCCTAAAAGCAGTGAGTGCAATAATACAAGAAATGTTATAAAATAATGTATTACTGATAAATATTGATACTAAGTAATTAACAGTCATGATAATAGCTTGATTTCTTATTTTAATGCAAGTAGTTATGAAGAGATCTTAGGTATTTTCTAATCCTAGGTGTTTAGTATTTAATCTTTCCATCTAATGGATTCTCTGAACTCTTGCTGAAGTGGTGTGATTCTTCCTTCTGAGCAGGGGACAGCCTGCGTCTGGAAGATGGACAAGCAGTTCAGCTGGAAGATGGAACTACGGCATTTATTCATCACACCTCAAAAGGTAACTGTTTTGTCAAGTGGGATTTATTACATCAGTGTTCAACAGAACTTCAGGAATATAAAATAGGATACTCTCTGAAAACTGTCAACTTACTTAGTGAGATTCCCAGTGTGGATCACTTGTTGCTTTAATTTTGTGAAATCTGAAAATTACTGAAATGAGGCTGGTTCAGTTCCTTACTTGGGCCTCATGTAACAATTATAAATGTAATCGAACCCAGTGTATTTCACTATTTTTTTTAGCCCAGGATCACATTAAAGTGAGTATATACCTTTAGGTAGTAGGGCAGAAAGTGTGACAGCTGACAGTCAAGAATGCAAATTTAGTTATTCCAGATGATAACTTATGTTTCTGCAGAAGATGATTACACTAGTCTTGGAAATAGTACCACTTCTCTAGAGAAAGTGATCGAGTATATATTTTAAGTCTGTTTAAACCAGTGTGACAATTACATTTTACAACTGACAATAGTAAGAGGAAAGAATGTAATATAGAATTTTTTGTTAAAAGTTGTTTTTTATTTTGTGTTTCATTTGCATGATTCTCTTTTTAAAATGTGAGATTTATGAATTCTAAAATCTGAAGTAATGACATCAGTAGATCTCTTACATTATTTTCATTTTATTCTGAGTGGATTTGAAATGGAAAGCATATTTGTGTTCCTCATTTCCTTTGTATATAAAGCTAGATCAATATAAATTTTTTCTGTGCTTTTGTAAGCGTGGAAATAAAACTATGGGAAGTGTTGTCTCGAAAACAAATTCCTGTGTTATTCATAGTATTATTTTAAGTGGTTATACTTCTCATACATTTAATATGTATGTATGACTCGAGGAGACACTTCCTGAAGAGCCGTAGTTTCTCGTGTAGCACGCTGCTGCTCCTTTCAGAATCCTAACGCTTTGCAATATCGTTCCTCAGACAATTATGACCAGAGTGCACTGCAAGCTGTGCAGCTGGAGGATGGAACCACTGCCTACATCCACCACACGGTGCAGATGCCACAGTCAGACACCATTTTAGCCATCCAGGCTGATGGCACAGTGGCAGGGCTGCACACGGGAGATGCTGCCATCGACCCAGACACCATCAGCGCTTTAGAGCAATATGCAGCCAAGGTACTCTGCAAGGCATTTTCTCTATCCAGCATGTTTTAATGTACAGCACAGCATATCTGGCAGCACTGGCCGATTGTTGTCTAAGAAATAAAATTATAACTGAGAGAGTCTCAGGCTCTTAGAAGAGAGAGCACCAAATTGTCATGACACTGCTTCACTGCCATGAGTGACTCTGGTGTGTAATGTTGCATAAAAAGGAGAAATGATTAAACACTGAACTGGAGTCAGATTTAGAAAGTAATTTAGACAGTTAAATAATAATCTTCTCTATACTATAGGATGGCAAAGGAGGCTCTTGAAAGGACACTGTTTGGAAAGAAGGACAAAGTTAAATTGTTCTTGTTCAGGCACTATTGCTGGATTAATTTTTTTCCTGAATGGGAAGAGTATGGCCTGGTGTACTGAGCAAGGTACATACACATGGTATGAAGTGTAGAAAAGACAATTAATTACTGAGTTCAGAAAAAAACCTTCTTTGATCCATATGTCTGATGCACAGAACTCATGTTGTTTGCTTTACTGGACTTGTGTAAGGCATGCTGTAAGTATAGTAATGGGTGATGCAACTTCCATGACTCTGTAGTTAAGCAGTGTCCCAGTTGCTGGATAATTGCCATCAGTGCTTGTAATGCTCTGGGAAGAAAAAGAGCAGAATAAGCTTTAAAGTCTGTCCTCTTAGTGTCACTGAGAGTTGTCAAAATTTGGGAGAAGGCCAGTTAGGATAATTAAATAGCTTATTCACTATTCTTTTTGTTATGCTTCTGTCTGTTGGAATTGGGAGATTTTTAAGGCAACCAGTCAAATTGAGTTGTGATGCTAGATGCTGTGCCTTAGCATTTCATGAAATAAAAGGTAACTCAACATTAGTTGAGCTGTAATCACAAGCTTTTACATATTCCACAAATACTATTTCATTTAGATTAAATCAACCATAACTGCTCTTCTTAACTAGCAGCTATATTAATCATAATTTCTGATAAGTTTCTGTTTTGAGAAGGTGAAGAAGAAACAGAGGAAATGCAAATAAATTTACATTTTCATCCTATTTAGCTCAGTATGTGTTTTTAAATTCTGTAATGTGAATTTGTTTTCTGTAGTGCTCTTGTGTGTTTGTTTAGGAAAAAAACCATTATATTTTCCTTAATCTTTCATCTCAGAACCTTATTCTGAATGGTACTGCTGGAACCTTTAGCGAAAGTCAGTGAAAGTGAGTTTCCAAGCACTACACCTGGTTTATGTACAAAAACAAATAATAGCTCAGTGGTCAGAACCCTGGATCTCTCTTAAAAGGAGAAATGTGGGTTTGTGATTCCTCTCCATGTCTGTGCACACTTCATAGTGAGGCAAGGTGTACTCTTCATAGCAGCTGGTGTTACAGACACTTTGAAAAAGGTACAGGAGGAAATTAAATACACAAGATAACTATATGATGGGATTTTATAAAATTTTAAGTAGTCCAAAGAAGAGTAGTGACTTGTCATTGGCTGCACCAGTTTCAGAACTGGGAAACATCAGGTGAAACTCTCAGGTGATGGGTTCAAGAAAAATGAAGATGTTTTCAAACAGCACAATGTTTAGCCACAGCACTACTTGTAGGATATTGTGGACACTAATATGTCCTTGGATTCAGGGAGTAATTAGATAAATTCATGGAAGAAAAATGTGTCCATGGCCATTAGGTAGAAATATGTGACTCATGGTTCAGGAAGTTCATAAACCACAAATTGCTTGGAGGTTGGCAGAATATTACGGGGAATGCATCACTACGTGCATCTGCTCCTGGCTGCTGTTGGAAATGAAATGGTGCAGTAGTGTGGCCTTAAGTTTGACTCAATGTAGGTGTTCTTGTGTTTTTATTTGCAGGCAGACTAAATCTTTCTTTAGTATAAAAGAGAGTATTTTAGGAGGAGTTCAAAGATTTGCCCTGGAATCCTTCCAAAATTCTTACAGTACTGCAAAAGAGAAGTTTAAAGTTGGGTGTCTTTGTTTGTTTTTATTAAGGTTTTCTTTTCAAAACTTAAAGGGCAAAGAAAAAAGAGAAGGTGGATTTGGAGAGTGGTGGTTCTTGTTTGTTTCCCTGTCCTATGCAACAGGCAGAAACAGAAAGATCAGTGGGGTGCCCAAGATCAGTGTAGAATATGAGGGAGTTCATACAAAGAGATCCAAGCAGACTACCCAGAAGCTCACTGGAAGTGGTGGAACATGTACGTTTTTCATTGTCCCTCACTTCTCCTTCAGGCATAGAACCACTTTCCCACAGCATGCAAATCACATGCAGACTTAACTAGAGCCCTCTAATTTTGGGCTGAGTCAATGCCACCATCCTCCCAAAGCAACCAAGGAAAAAAGGTCATTGCTCTCAGTGAAGTCAGAAGATAGGTGATGGAATTGTGAAGAGGTTACAACACATACTTTCCTTCCATAAGCTGTGCCATCATAGCTGCTGGCAAAGTACAGTAACTGGGATTTGTGCATGCCTCAACATATGCACACACATTCTGTTTGATCATTTGTTTCCAATAGTTGTCAGAGTTCTAATTTCATGTCAGTAGTTCTTTTCTCAACCAACAACAGGAAGTTCAGGATGAAGTAACTCAAGTCTCCTTTCTGTGCAAGTTCTCTCCCCTCCCTTTAAAAATTCTGAGGGAGAAGGTCCCAAAATGGCTATTGTTTCCCTCTGGAAAAAAAACCACCCAAAAATTACCTGCTTTCTGACTCTCTTTTCAATCTTTCTGTAATGTAAATTTGCCTCTGCTTGGGTGCTTTCCTCATTACTGTTTTAACTCAAAGTTCCCAAAAGTATATTGCTTATAATTGTCTGATTTAGAGAGACAGTACAGTCTGAAAACCTCTTCTGGGATGAGTTCATGCCAGTCTCCAAGCAAACCGCTGGGGACAGATGCTTTGAGCAAGATAGTTTCCACAAGCACCAGTGTTCTCAGGAGCCTGCGGTGGCCTCTTGGGGAAAGGCAGGAGAAGCCCAGGGGAGGGAGGGTTCCTGCCAAACTGTTTTAGAGAAGAATAGAATAATTTAGACTAGGCTTAGGTGCATTGGCCTCAGCCTTGAATGTAATGGATGCACAGAGTATTGTGAATGCCTGTGCTTAATAGAGAGAAATTAAGGAATGGGAAACTATGCAAAGTATACTTTAATTTTTTGTACAGTGACCAGTAAGATCCTGTTATGAGTTGCTTCATGTGAGAGAGTTTGGACTGGTTTTTTGAACTGGGTAATTATATCTTTATTTAAATAAAAATTTCACATTAACATCTAACAGTCTTTCAAATATTTTTATGAGCTCCTTGGAAACAGCAATACCTTTCTCCTCCTGGAGACTATTTTTAAAAACAAACCTATGTAGTAATACCCAAGTCCTTGCTTAGTTGTAATTTGACTAGTTCAAATTGACATGTAACACATTGTCTTAGGTATTTTGATTTAAAAAGCAGTTGTGCTGTTTGAAACAAGTGCATTCTGCTTGAGAAGGCATGAGAGAGAAATCTGTATTATAAAAGAAGTAAATGTTTGGGGTTTTTTTGTCAGAACTCAGTATTGTTGGATTTATTGATTTAATACTTTTGTCAGTCTATTAATTTAACATACTTAGTTCTTGCAGTCTTTCCTACCCTGTTATAAAACAACTTTGCTATGCTCACTTTGCCTGTTCTGTAAAGCAAGTGCTGCAAGTGGTGATTTTTATGTAAGCTCATGTACGAGAGGATAACCATGTTCCAAGAGGGAGCTAGAGAGCTATGAAATAATAAACCCCCAGAACTGTCTGTAACCCTCTGTTTCTCAGATGAATAAAAATAACCTGTAAATGTTCTTCCCATTTCAACTTTGTTTTTCAGGTGTCTATTGATGGAAATGACAGTGTTAGTAGCACAGGAATGATAGGTGAAAACGAACAAGATAAAAAAATGCAGGTATGTGCCCAATACAAAATAATGAAATATATTTATTTCTTTTGTCTTCTCTGCCCAGCAAGGTGCATGATAGGGAGCCCCATAGCCATGAACTAGGGTCTGCTTCTACCCCTCAGAAGTTAGAGATTTCAAACTATACAGGTAGATTATATTATCTCGCTCTGTACAAGATCCTGCCATAAGATTTTTAAAAGATCTTCTAATACTCACTGTTTTCTATGGGTTTTTTCCTGTTAAAAAGTAATTAAAAATTATGTTGGCTTTCTAAGATTTTTCAAGCTGACCTGAGTATTTCATCAACAAGAGTGTAAGTATTTCAGTTCTTTTCCAGAGAAGGAGCTGACTTTTGATAGTATTTAAAGCAGAAGGAATGCTGTCTCAATTAAGAAATTTCTTCTAGGAGAGACCATTCCATGCCTCTAGAAGAGTCTGGAACTGTTCCTTCTTTGATAACTTATTCTGATTCCACTTGTCCTGTTAGGGTCCCTGACGTTTATAGCAGGTTTTGTTAGGAATCAGTATATAAATGTTGCTCCTAGAGAATGCTTAAAGAACAGAAAAATACTTCCATTTCTTTTTAGGATCCATGTTGTTAGTATATAGTAATGTAAAAATCTTTTAATATGAAAAGATTAATGTAAAAGTTCAAAGGGTAATGGAAAATACAGGTCCAAATTACTAAGCCTCAAGCTTTTTTCCCTGGGATCCATAAAGTTATGTAAGGAGAATGGTATTTGACATTATAATGTATTTTATTAAAGGAAAATACAAAGGAAAACATATTCCGGGCTTCAAATATACAACAAAATTAATACTAAAACCTCCATATCCTCACATACTCAGATGACAAAATCAAAAATGGAAAAGTCTTTGCATTGAGAATGGGGCTTCTGTGGGCAAACCTTTTCTCCTTTTGGCTTAATTTAAGAAATAATGAAGTAGACGAAGAAGAAAAATATCTTCCAAGATCAAAATACATTATCTGTGAAAGGAGTAATTATAGGCTCACCTCTGACAGCTCAAGTTTTCTATTCTTAATCTTTTACAAGTTAGGTCCCACAATATTTAAAGCTGGAGACATTTCACTTTTGCCTGTTTGGCATGACTGTGGAAGCAGAGAATAGTTAATACATGCATTATTTACTGTATTGGACTATATTTCAGAAAATGAAATTAAGAAATTCAGAGGATTTGCACACTTGTAGGTTGGAATAGGGATACAACTCCAAAGAAAGACAAAATTCAAAGAAGAATAAGATAAAATCTTCTTTGGTCTTACCTGAAGTTAAGAGCCTATTAAGCAAAACTACCTGTAATCATTATCCACCTAAATAGTGATTTTGGCCATAGCCCCAAAGCAAACTGAATGTGGAGGTGGTTTTATCTTATATACATATATGGCAACATATGTGCCATATGGAAATGTGCCAATCTTATGGTGCATTATACACTCCAAACAAAACAAGATCTGATATTTCAAAAAGGTAGCGAGGCTTAGTCTCAAATTCTGACCCTTATAAGGTGACTACAGTTGGCCTTCCGTTAAAGGGGCCCAAAGCTATCAATCATGTATGAAAATATAAATCATTCTTATATCTTGATTTAAATAGATACCTGCTTGTAACTCATTCTGTATTAATATGTGATAAATAAATATCATATTTAGATGTAGAAATAAGTAGGTGTATATTTATAAGCTTTTTAAGTACACAGGTAACAGAACAGGTTTTGTACTGCTAAGCAGTCACTCAGACTTGTATGTGGTTAGTTAGGTGTTTCAGCAAAGAAAAAAAGCATAAAACCTCTTTGTGATTTCTGCATGGGAAAACAAAAGACTCTGTGTGCCCAAATGGATATCTCACTATTTCCTTTCAAACCTGTCATACCCATCTGTTCATAATACACACTTCGGTTATTTGATTCTGCTTTTATGTGTGCAACAGAAAAATCTGATCCAGGATCTTTGTTTTTCTCCTGCGTTACCACTCTGAACTCAGGATGCATTTGTGATCTCTTAAAAATAGGGGCTTTTTAATCCTATTTATTTATTCTATTTAAAAGTATTTGAAGTGCACAGTTCCTCACAGTCAGTTTCACATTATTATAAAGGTGCTTTATTTTCCCCCGTCCCCTTTTTGTATCCATCTTAATATTGGTAAGATTATGGCTGGTTATTTCCTTGCAGATATCTGCACATTACAGACCTGATTTCATTTTCTTTTAAACTTTGGCATTCTTGAGCTTTATAGCAGAACTTAGCAAGTATATACATATTTTTATATGCAGGAACAACAAAGAAATAGTAGTAGGTTTACTGATAGAAAAAAAAAAATTAGTGCTTCAGTGCAGGTGCTCAACCAAGTGTTTTCATCATGATCCTTAATGTATTGAAGTGACCTGTGATTCATGCTGTCATAGGTTAAACAATAGTATCAGTAATGGGTTTCTTGATCGAGGAGATTGTTTTTCTCTGTGGTTCCAGAGAAGATGTTCTGAAGTGATGGAGTTCAATGTTTCAGCTGGTTAAAAATTTCATACTGAACTTTGCTCCTTTAGTTGTAAGAACAGTCTGAAGGTAACAGGTTAACCCATCCTCTCTGAAGAATCTATAGGAAAGGTGCTCCCAGTCAAATTTCTGATCTGAATAAGAAAATAAAGGTCTGTGTGCTGTTGCAGGGCTACAGTCTCATTGGCCTGAGGGAGATGTGGTGGGAGAGCTCAGATGACTGAAGTGCTGTGGTGATGGATCCAGGCTCTTTAAAAGGGCCGGGTGGGGAGGGAGAGGAGCAGGAGCCGCCCTTCCTGTGGGAACAGCAGGACTGCACAGGGCTTTGGGATGGAAATGGCTCAGACCAGCATGGGTGCTGTGGTGGTGGCTGTCTGCCACACGGTGCATGATCACGAAGAAGATGAGGCCTTCTTCAGACAACTCAGAGAAGCCTCATGTTCACAGGCCCACATCCTCATGGGGAATTTTAACATCCTTGGTATCTGCCAGAACGGCATCACAACAGGGCACATGAGGAGCATTCTGGAGCTCAGGGTGGCAACTGGCAATCTAGAGCAGCTGGCATGGTGAGACATTTTGCAGGGCCTCAGTTGCCAAGAAGAATTAGCTGGGAATGTGAACACTGGGAGCAGAATTCAGGAGTCTCCATCCTTAGAGATATTCAGAGCCCACTTGGATATGGCTGTGAGCAACCTGCTGCAGCTGACACTATTTTATGCTGAGGGTATTGTCTCCTCATCTATCCTGTGAAATGTTCTTTTGACAGTTTGGAATAGATCTGGATCTGTAACAGAAGGCAGGTGGTTTAAAAGGACAGACCTTTAAAAACAGTCTTGATTGCTTTGCATACAGTTATATCAAAGTGCTGCTGTTTGGGCTTCTGCCTCTGTGTTCAGTCTGTATGAATGTTTCTTGCATGTCAGGATATGAAGGAGCCTTTACAAGGGGTTTCAGTTGCCTCCTGAAGCTGTGCTGTGTATTTTCCTGTTGTCATGCTAGAAGGGAGAGTAGAACCTAGCTCACATTGCTCCAATTAGCTTGATGAAAATACATGCATGGCAGACCAAGTACAAAATGCTTTCCTTGATTTTCAAAAAGTGCTCATTCTAAGGACATTTAATTATGGTTTGGCCTTTCCATGAACTTATCTTTGAAAGTGGTCTGATTTATGGCTAATCTCCCTTAGGAACAGATCTAGTGCCTCAGATATAACCTAAGACTTGTCTGTCTACTAATTTGGCCCTTTTACCACTGTGCTATTGAATTATTTGTCTTTGCTATTTGGCTAATCAATGCAAGCTTTTAAATTTGCTAGGTACAAGTTAATTTTTTTACAGTTTCCATCATGAGAATTTGATTTTCAGTTCTTTATTTATTGAGGACTCAGAAATACATGGCATAGCAAAGACAAACAGAAGAAACCTGTCAGAATCAGCTCTGGCTTGATAGCAAAATAAAGCGTGCAACTTTTCTGATCCATTATGGTTGTTGCTTTTTTTAGTATGTGATTTGGTTGGAGTTTTAAAATTTTTTTTTTCTCTTTCACTTAAGATTGTCTTGCAAGGACATGGAACAAGAGTGACTGCAAAATCTCAACAGACTGGAGAGAAAGCCTTTCGCTGTGATTATGACGGCTGTGGAAAACTGTACACAACAGCTCACCATCTTAAGGTGATGAGCTGTAAAATGAGATGTAGAATGTGCACTGCTACTTTGTAGATATGATTTTTTTTTAATATTATGTGGTTAAAATTGATAGAAATTAAAGAGAGAGCCAGTTGCAATGGGGCTGTTTTGTCAAATGTTTATTGGATTGATTTTACAGCAATTGGTGGTGCTCAGCTGAGTTTGCTTAGTGTTCTGGATAGATGCAGGTGTGAGATCATGTTAAGCTGCTATATTGATAGCATACTGAGCTTGTTTCCACCAGCAGTGTCACAGAAATTCTGGAATCCAGCATTCACTTTACCAACTTTACATGTGCGCATGATCATGCAAAAATGCCAGTTTTTGAAGTATTTCACCATCATAGTACAAACTGAGACTCTTCAAAGCTTATATTCACAGTTAAAAGCTGGAACATCTTTTCTTCACAGATGGCAACTTCTTAATTCTCTTCTTTTTTTTTAAATTAAGTAAAGGAATTACTGAACTGGTAAATAGTGTAGGGCTGCTCACATTGCAGCTGAGGCTGAGACAATCCCTTGCTGATGAGGTAACCTCCTCACAGTGCTGCTTTGTCTCTGACTAAATACAGGAGTCAGTGAGTGGTTGGCTTTATGAGTCACTTGCTTAAAGTGATGTCCTTGCTGTAGAGGTTTCATGCAATATAAGAGCATCATTGGAATCATTCAATGGAGTCAAAAATCAGATAGAGAGTGGGCTCTGAGGCATATTTGCCTACTGTCTTTAATGCAGTTGCTTGATGGCAACTCTGCAAGTATTTACAGTTTTGTGCAAAACTGACTGGCAGGATCGGGTTAGACCTGGGAAAGAGACATCTTTAGTTTTAGGGAAGGCATTGTTACCATATTTCAGTATTTTTTCATCACTGATTTAAACAGACACTTGAATGTGAATCTTGGATAAATAAAATATATTGACTTTGAGAATGAATGTTTCTGTGCTGAAGTAACCAGATACAACACTTCATTAAGTCACTGTATTGGATGTCAACAGGTGCATGAAAGGTCTCACACAGGAGACAGACCATATCAGTGTGAACATCCTGGATGTGGCAAAGCCTTTGCAACAGGTAATCTTTTGCAGACTGGCTCCTCCTGCTTGTTAGTGTTTGTCTGTGAATAAAGTAAGTTTTAGTATTGCCTTTTTAAACTGCTAAGTAGGTTGGGAAAGTGGGGTGAAAAAAATCATCTTTTCACCTAGCATAGCATATAGAAAGGACAGAGGATTTAACTGTTACTGAAGGGGGAAGTGAAGCCCTCAACACTTACCTTACTCTTCACCTGTCATCTACAGTCAAACTAGATGTTAAAAAATAGGCCTTTCTTACCATTAAACTAATAGCCAAAGTTAAATGAGGTGATAATAGAAAGCTGAACCGGTAGGCTAGAGGCAGATTCCTGATCTTGTGGTCTAAATTTGAAAGGAACTTTGATGGAAGATGCTGGTTTAAGCGTTCTTTATTGAATTTGTATTAGAGTGACATCTGTCATGAAGTGAACTCTCCATTTGCACAGATTACTCTGCTCATTATTACGCTCTCCCTGACATTGAATTTGATTGTGCAAAATGCAATTATGAAAAATGAAACATGGAAGAAAGTGGAAGCGCAAAACTTGTTTCAAATTTTATTCTTTTACTTTGAATGTAAATTAGTATAATGCTTAGAAAAGTTAGGCTCTTTTTTTAAATAAGGTATTTTTTAAATAACTTCATCTGATCTGATACATTTAATACAATTGCTTTGAATAGAAATGAGCAAAATAAATGCTGATGCAAAAAGTCAAAAGGGAAACAACCACACTTTTAAGGGGCTGCACCTGAGTTTAACTGCATAGTGTTTGTAAAGGGATCTCAAAACTATGTAATGAAATACTCTCTTCCTTTGCAACAGACTAATGTATGGCTTTAAACAGCTATTTTTTATAAATACTGTATTTTTGGTCAGAACCATTATACCATTGTAGTTCAACAATCTTTGCCTTGGACAAAGTTCACTTTTAAGTATTGAATACTCTTTGGTTTAGATGTTAAGAACTCTCCTGGGCTGGATCATGAAACTGAGTTTAGATGTAAAAGTCACTTAATACTCAGATTGGTTCACATGCTTCATGCTTTTAAAAACATCAAGAATAGGAATTTCAGTTGTTTTGGGGAGAACACTCTGAAATTAAAGCAGATGCCATTTTCTTACAGATTTTATTTTGTAGAAACGTGGATATCACTTGTGGGTACAAGTGAAATTCAGGTTCATTTTCTAAAATGGCTGTTTCAGGCTTCTTTAGTCATAATCTTTTCAGAGAGGTGCTGAAAGGCGAATCTTGGTTAAATGCTTATTGCAAAATATTAGAGAGGGCCTGATCCAATGTTCAGTTCAGACTGGTGGAGTTTTTGATGACCATGAGTTCCTAAAAGTAATGTTAAAGAAAATGAGTGTCTGTGACTGCTCTTGGTTAGCACTTATATGTGTGATTTTACTGCTGACTTCATTAGTGGTATTGCTTTTCGTATGAGTAAATAATTAAATGTCATTTAGTGGGAAGAAGTAAAAACTAGGTGGAATGCACAGCATATGGCTTCCTCAGAAGGCAGAATAAATATTTGCCCACACTGTAATAATTGCAGTTTATCCTTCTGAAGGGAAGGAGAAGCATTATAGAAGTGTATTTTCTTCAAAAATAAAGAATGGAAGAATTTCTAAACTGTAATCCAGAGTTGTGCTGCTCTGTAGGGTAGAATGAAGAGCTTGTGAAGAAGGAAGGAGTAAATTTTATTCATCACCATTCCTGACTGGAACGGCAAAGCACAGCTTTTGCTGGTGATGGTTTATGAGTATCCTTATTTTGTGCTTATGCTGCGATAACATCCTTTCTGATCTCCAGGGTATGGGTTAAAAAGTCACGTGCGAACACACACTGGGGAAAAGCCTTATCGGTGCACAGAAGAGAACTGCACCAAATCCTTCAAGACTTCTGGAGACCTGCAGAAGCACATTCGGACCCACACAGGTAATACCAGCACACATTACTATTTGTTAATTGACTTGGGTGGATTTTTAGTTTTTTCTCTTTCCTCATTCTGTGACTTTATACTTACAAAATCAGCCTGTGTATATTCTCTTTCTGAAGCCCAGTGAGCTCAGCAGCATTTCAGCATGGTAAGCATTTACTGCAAATCCAGCATGCTTTTCTTGGAAAAAGTGCTTAAGCATTCACACTGCTATTGCAAATGCACTAACTTTTAGCAGTGCCTCACTTACATTGTCACTGAGTCACTCATTGCCTTTACAGTTTCATCTGCAGCTGTAACAGAAAAAGGAACTTTTCCTCAATCATCTGTCTTGCCTTTTAGAAATGGCTTCAGTGTTCCTCAGTTTTGGTGCTTTAATGTAACTTGCATGCCTTCATCCCCTATCACAATGAAGGTTTATATTCTGAGCTTGTTATCCTGATTTCCCATCTCTTCTTCCAGCAAAAATAAAAATGTCATAGAATACCAACTGTTACTAAAACTTGCAAAGACACAAAAAATAAAATCTTACATTTTGTCTAAAAATACTAAATTGAAAGCCAAGCTACAAATTTTAGACAGCACTCATTACACTCTGCAAAACTATGGGTGCACACACGTGTAGACAAGTTTGCACAATGTCTCCTTTGTGCCTGTGATCTTCAGGAAAAAAAAAAAGAAAAACAACTCCTAAATGTAGGAAGAAAAATCTATCACTTGCTAACCTATTCCGTTAAATATATTTATGTCTCTGCTAGAATACTGACAAGTTTTTCCACTGAACTGTTTGAATCTTAGTGAATCAAGAAGAAAAAGTAAAAGAAATAGGAGCTTGGATTTTTTTCAAATTAAAAATAATAATATGGGGGGTGGGATCTAAATATAGGCAATAAA
Organism: Dryoscopus gambensis; assembly: GCA_013389985.1. Taxonomy (NCBI): domain Eukaryota; kingdom Metazoa; phylum Chordata; class Aves; order Passeriformes; family Malaconotidae; genus Dryoscopus; species Dryoscopus gambensis. The sequence continues at coordinate 38,270 of WEIT01027158.1, forward strand.
AATTGTAAAAATTACATTAAGTTTTGATTGCTTTTTTGGACTTCCATACAGAAAGACAGTCTGTTGGGATTAGTGTTATCTTGATTTTTAAACATCAGGATGAACATGTATCATCTCAGCTCTAGAAAAGAACAGTTGATATGCACTGCATCCAGCACAGACTATGAACTGAAAGGTTTCTGTAGTATGGACAACTTCATTAGCTGTGGACTGTTTTCTTTACTTCTTTATGGCCGCATTAGTTGTGTGGTAATTTAATCTCTCTCTGTTTAGCAGTTGAGACTAAAGGCTTGAGCCAGCCCTACGTAACCTACCCACCTGAACAATATTAGTAATAGAATCATAATCTCCCAGCAGTCCAGGGGCCAGACGAGTCTTATTTTAGATTTATGAGTGTTTTCAGGAAGCTAAAGAATGAGAAGAAAATTGCAGCAACTCCTTTGTGCAGGCGGACGGAGCAGTGTGCGCTCATGCCTTGCAGGCTGCAGCAGTGCACCCAGGGGAGGCAGGTCTGGGCTCTCCCGCTCTCTCCCATGGCTCAGAACCTTTCCCTTCCTTTAGTAGGTAGATCAGGGTGAGTGCTTTCTTCATTTTCTGCCTGTTTTAACCAAAAGTGGCTTTTCCCCGCTCTTCGAGTACAGTCAAGTCTCAGGCCATCAAATGCTTGCCTCGGGTTTCTCCATGACTTCCCCAGACACACAACTTTGAGATCAGAAAAGCTGCTGTGGAGGGTACCTCGTGCTGCAGTGGGGCAGAGCTTCAAGGCTTTGCATTTCTAGTGTTGGAATTCTCTGTCACCTGGAAACAGGTCGCTTTGCTAGGAAGTTCATTAGAATTTGAAAAGGCCCCTTCAGGGACCGGTCGGGTGACATTCCTGCGGGCATTGTTTAAGAGCGATCTCTTGTGGTTTCTGGTGCAGGGTCTGTTGCTGGGTGGGGTTGGCTCTGCAACCCTGCTGCTTTCAGACGTGTTTGGGGTCCTGGCCGAAGCAAGGATTAGGGGAGCCATGGTAACACAACACTGAGGCGTGTACGGGGAATACACACTGCCTTGGCAGGAAGCTGGAAAAAGCTCCCTGAAACAGCTGCCCGAAGGAGTGAATAGTAGTTTCCTCTGCCAAGGAGCGAACTGCTTAGGAGTTTCGTGGTATTACTGTCTATCAGGACTTGTTCTTTTATTTTTAAGTACCTGTTGTTGTATCTGCAGTGGTGTTCTGCTCTCTTGCTCTCAGATTCTGCTCTTTGGTAAGCGGAACAGTGCGTGGAATGTACTTGGCTCTAGAAGTGGGAAATTACACCAGGACAGCCTGTCAGTGGCTCGAACTTCTCCAAATTTAACCCCCTTTGCTCTCTTTCTCCGTGTGCTTTGATTGATCTGAAAGGTCAGGGTTATTGGAATATTATTGGTTGGCCTTGTCTACTGTTCACAGTGAAATGGTTTGGTGCAGTGATGTAAGTTATTGTGCTTAAACTTATATTACACTAAGAGACATACTTTAAAAGAACCTATATTTGTGATTTGCTTTGGTTTGGGGGTTTGAAACTTGAGTTTTTATGGCTGCTTCTCTTTAGAAAGTTTGTTCTTTTTTAAGGTTAAGTGCTTTCTATAACAAGTTTTACTAATCCGTGTTTATCCTGGTTATATGTTAAATCATGAAGGAATTTTTTTCATTTTAAGAATTAGCAGTTGTCAGATGTCAGTGGTATGATACACTTGGTTTGGATAATATATGTATGAATTGGGGAGGTTGTTAAACAGTTGTTAGGTTATGGGCAGCGTGGAAGCTAATCCAAGCAACTGAGTCTTTTCTATACATGTTAAAGTACTAATCTAAATGCTTCATAATTTAGCTTACAGATGGTATGATTTTCCTGAATTTTGCTAGTTTTGGCTAAACTAGAACACTCCACAGTGGCATGTTCATGGTATTTCTGACTGAGGATCTCAAAGATAGAATAAGATAGTTTTAGGTTCCTACGTTCAAGTCTAAGTGTAATTTAGGATTTTCATTCTCTTGTAACTTTTGTATGTGTACCTTTTCTTGTGTTTTTTTTCAGGTGAAAGGCCCTTTAAGTGTCCCTTTGAAGGATGTGGCAGGTCATTCACAACATCTAATATTAGAAAGGTTCACATCAGGACACATACAGGCGAAAGGCCTTATTACTGTACAGAGCCAGGATGTGGGAGAGCTTTTGCCAGTGCAACTAATTATAAGAATCATGTGAGAATACACACAGGTATATGAGTGATTTATTGTATTTTGAAATAGAATCTGCTTGGGAGAGGCTGTGTCATTCTCCTTGTGAACAATGTTTTGGTGTGTTGTAATTGGGTATAGTCATGTTTGTATGACTTGGCTTGGTACTTCTGTTTGGGCCTCCTCCCCCCTCAGCTGAGGATACTTAAGCAGTTAGATTTCCCACCTTGCTGTCAAGGCAGAATAATTTTGGTTTGGATACAAAGTTTTTTAAACTGGACATTGGGCTGAATCCTTAATATGATTCTGGGGCTTGCCTCCCTTGTGAGCTGTTTCTTAAATAAATACCAGTAAAGGACAAGTCTGAGCTTAACTTTGGCTCACTGTTATGAGTCACCCTTTCATCCCAGCTGTATTTTCCTTGCTGCTGGAACTGTGATCAAAACTTCCTTTTTTATAGACTGGATGTGAACATACTTATCCAATTTGATTTTCAGGATTAGTGAGCAGAAATAATAAGCACAAATTTGAATATTCTAAAATGTAAACACCAGTGATAGCCACATCAGCTTGGTAGCATTATATATTTTATAGAAACACAGATAAGCTTCATAGAGGGATGTTTTATATCTCAGTTTATATTTTTAGTTTACAATGTAATTTGGACACTTGTTTCATTGATTTTAAAATGAAAGGTGTTTCTATATGAAACCATAATTGTTTATACTCATGCTTCCTGTGGATTTCCTCAGAGCTTTAAAGACTCAAAAGTGATACTAGCCAATCAACATATCTGATCACTGAGGAAAACTACAAGGCTTCCAGTAATAAAAGAACAAAATTCTCAGTACAATGACAAACTGAAACTGCAGCTTCAGCCAGTATCATTCCACCTTCATCAGAAGGCTATTTTAGATGGAATGATAGGGAGAAAAATGGGCCCAAATTTTACTGGCAGTAGTTCTTTAAAAAAGACAGTAAGAGGTTGTATTGATAAACTTTGTGAGGCTGAGCTTCTCTGTTGCCTTTGAAATTAAAGTGTGGTTGGTAATGAAGGTTTGTCCCTAAATATCATTTGCTGGCAATTTTTCCTGTGAAAAATGAAATGAAATAAAGTTCTCTTCATCCCTTTTGCTTTCCCGTGCAGGGGAGAAGCCGTATGTCTGTACAGTTCCAGGCTGTGACAAACGTTTCACAGAGTATTCCAGTTTATACAAACATCATGTTGTACATACTCATTCCAAACCATACAACTGCAATCACTGCGGGAAGACCTACAAGCAGATCTCTACTCTTGCTATGCACAAACGGACAGCACACAACGACACAGAGCCCATTGAGGAAGAACAAGAGGCTTTCTTTGAGCCACCTCCAGGTTAGAATTTCAGTCTTTGAATCTCTTGTTGTAAAAAAAAAATGGGTTGGATGGTATTTTGCTGGGGGGGTTTTGATAGCCAAGGAAATTGAAGCATAAGTAAAAAGCTAAAGTACTTAATAAAGATATCTTAATTTCTCTGTAAGATTTAGGGTGGTAGGCAACTTGTAAACAGAAATTACAGGAGTAATTGGCCAGATAAACTCATTTATAGCAGTCATGGGGTTAAGGGAGGAATTTGAGTTGCCGTCTCAGAAAACCTGCTAAAAACATGAATGTGGGGAAGGGACCAGAGAAATCTAAGCTGATTACAACCAACCGGATTTTTGTTAGGGATTTTTCAAAGAGTATATATGTAGCACCATGGCTGGTGACAATCTTTTGTGTGGGAGTAAAGGCTCTGCCTTGAGAAAAAAAATCTGGTTTTGCAGCACAGTGATATGGGCTAGGTTTGCTGTGGTTTAGAGCAGTTTCTGTAAACTGTCCCAGAGGCAGAGATGAAAAGGAGCTGCTGTGCTGCAGTGCTCCTCAGAGTATGCTGTTCACAGTATCATGAGTATTGAATCCTATGACTATAAGGATCAGACTGAAGGAAATACTGTGATAGGACAAACACCACTTGTCAAATTGTGATTTTTAGATGTGCCTGAAGATTGGAAATATCCACACAAACTGTTGGGGTTAGAAAAATTGTTTTGCTATATGTACATGGGAAACTGCACTGAATGCCTCAAACTGACTTGCTATAGCCTAATTCCTTCTTTTAAGGGAATGATAAGATTCATTTGCTGAGGTTAAACATTTATCAAGATAATGAACTTACTTAAATCTTCACACAAAGGAAGTGCTATGTTCTTCGGTGTGTTTGTTAATTAATAACTTTAAAAACAAGTTTCCAGTTGTGTTTGCATGGAGTCCCTTGCATGGAGAGGTTAACATTTAATGAATAAATTAGAAATATTTGTCACATTTTAATACTTTCTTACAAACTAAATGTATAGTTTCTTTATATGTAGTATTTATGTGTCTTAAAACTCATTGCTAGAAGATTATACCCTGTATTCCCAAAATAAGACTTTCTGACTTGCTTCTGGTATCTTTCCTTCTTTTATTTTTCTCATCTTTTCACTAGATTTTTCTGTTGGAGTGTTTAAAACCTTCAAACAAGACTGGGACTTAATCCTTGTCATTTGCTTTCCTGGGAGAATTTAGAGTATTTAAAGTATCCTCTTGCCTTCTTTGTATCCAACAGGTCAAGGTGAAGATGTGCTCAAAGGCTCCCAGATCACCTACGTGACAGGTGTAGAGGGAGAAGATGTCATTTCGGCACAGGTTGCTACAGTTACTCAGTCAGGATTAGGCCAACAAGTAGCACTAATATCCCAGGACGGAACCCAGCATGTAAGTAACCAGTGTTCAAGTGCTGACAAAACCAGGCTGAGAACTGAGGCACAGGTTTGCGGCTTCTCCATAGGCTCTGTGAAATCACTTAGGAGTCTTGATAAATGTTTGTGGGTTTCTTAGGGAAAGAAACGTCTTTAGAGCTGTGTCAGGATATTGTTACATTTCCCTGGGGAATGGTATGATCCTCCCAAGAGACCCCCACGAGCTGTAACTGTGTTAGCCTGATCCTTCCTTCCTTTCTGTATCCCATTGGCCCGGGGCCAAGAACCCACACCTACCGGACCCCAGACAAAACCCGGCTCCGCCATTGTTCTTCCTCTTTTTCCTCCTCCATCTCTAAGAATAAACATAAGGAAACTGAGCCTCTGTGAATCTCTCACCTGGTTTCTGAAACATCTCCCCTCTGCAGCCCCCCAAGACTGGGCTGGCCTGACGAGTTGGGGGCTCCCAGGGGGGAGAGAGTTTCAGGATATGTTTAGGGTTGTGCCTCCTGTGGAATACCTACGTGAAACCACATATTTTGACACATGTAACTGTATTAATACAAAGTTAGGAGTTTGGTCTCTTCATGTTCTCTTTATCACTCTGAAAAGGGCTGTTTTAACAATTGTTAGGTATACAGCCTGTTTCTGAGGTTTCTCACAATTCTCAGATTATGCTGTTAATATCTGATGGGCATCTTCATTGTCTTGTCTGCACACACTTTGGGAGGCTGAGGAGTGGGAAGTCTTTTCAGTCCAGGTGCTTCCTTCACAAGCAGTTTGGCTGGTAGTGTGCAGTTCTTACCATTTCTAACATAAACTAAAGGATAAGGAATGCTTGGATACTATTTTCCACTTGAACATTCCTATGGCTGTCTTTTTTTTAAGGTTTTTCATGGATGCATATTTTTAAGGATTTGATATGAAATTTCTTTAGAAGGGGATTTCAGTACAACTGTCTTGATTCACTATGGCAATATATCGAAGGCTTATGGGAAAAAGTTTCTATCTTAACCGGCAGGGCAGCTGAAATACCAGTAACATTGGAAAGATATATTCTGAATTCAGACTGAAATGAAATATCCAAGGGGCCTATTATATCAGCAGCTCTAGACATTGCAGAAATACTAAGTAACTGGTGGTTTTACCCTCTAAAATGAAGGCCTGCAGAAGCCTTGACATAGAATTCTTACATTTAAATTATCTCTCAGCTCAACTTCAGTTCTGGGATTTACTACCTTGTAAATCAGACATCAAATTATATATCTGATGCCCTAATGCATTTATACTGGAGACATCAGTAATTTATATTGTTAATTTGTTATGGATTGTTTATTTGTGGTTTAAATTCTAAGCCCTCGTAGGCCTCCTTAGTATTTCCATCAAGATCAAAGTATGTCAGGTGGTACAGTCTTGAATCCCACTGACCTCTGTGTAAGACACATGCATAGATAATCTGTTACGGTGTTATTTGGGATACACTCTGATTAACATGGAGTTGTAGACTCTGGGATTAGGTATGCCGCCTCTTTCTTACTACTGAAAGCCATATTCTTTTCTGTAAACAGATAAGCGTATCTGAAAGGTCATGAACTGTTAGATGCCAACCAGTGAGGCAAATGGAATGAGGGCTCTGACTTGAGCAGCAATCAAACCCTTCTTAGCCTCAGGAGTTGCTCTGTGTTGCAGGTGAACATATCCCAGGCGGACATGCAGGCCATCGGCAATACCATCACCATGGTGACACAAGATGGCACCACCATCACAGTCCCTGCCCACGACGCCGTCATCTCCTCTGCGGGAACGCATTCTGTGGCCATGGTCACTGCAGAGGGCACCGAGGGACAGCAGGTGAGACTCTGTCCTGCACACCTGTGTCATGGCCCTTTAGGAGCTGGTATCAAACGGGCACCTGAGCCATCACACTTCGGTCATTGGTGTAGATTTATCTCAGCAAAGCATTTTCCAGCACCTGGCCAACACATTCCCCTCATCAGTGCCTGATGTGTTCTAGTCCAGTGCTATACATCAGCAGATGGCAGAATGTTTTAAAAACAGCTGCGCACCAAGAAAAAATTCTGAGGTACCAGTCCAATAATTCATTTAGGTGTCTGTAAAATAAGACCTAGAAATGCCAAGCATTTTCCCCAAAGTCACATAGTAAATGAGTGGCAGAACTAAGAATAGAACCAGTATGAACTGTAATTTCACTGGTTAATATTATGGCACTGTAATTTATTTGGCAGATTGGAAACATTTGTGTAAGTGTGTATCTGTGGGATGTTTTTTAATATACAGATAAAACAGCTAACTTTTTAGTACAACTATGATATAATCTCTAAGTTAAAATACACTCTACTGTTCTAAAATTGCACCACGTGACAATGAAGATACTTACTAATCCCTGTGTAGAGAATCACAGGTCTTACTGAATTGCTGCAGTCCTAAGGATATTTATATTTTAAGAGCTAGCAGATAACTTAGAGAACACAATTATGGCAAGTTTTCTTTTGCACAATAGAATTACAGTCATGAGCGATCCCAGCTTTGAATGTAACTGTGAAGGCAGTGGTGGTACGAGGTCAGGAGCAGGAACAGATCTGTCATGCAGATGATTCTCTCCCTTTGTCCTGAAGGTCGCTATTGTGGCCCAAGACTTAGCAGCATTTCATAGTGCCTCCTCAGAAATGGGACACCAGCAGCACGGACACCATCTAGTGACTACAGAAACTAGACCTGTTACATTGTTGGCTACATCCAATGGGACACAAATTGCAGTACAGGTAAGATGGGATAAATGTTTTTTTGGAGTGTTTCTTACTTCTAGAGCTAGAGCTCCTAGCCAGGTAAGAAAATTATTTGAATAAACTTGGTTTCCCTGAAAAAAAAATATCCCGCAACCATATGATCTTACAGTTAAAATAATATATAGGGCTAGGAAGAAGAATAAGCAGCATCTGATTTTCCAAATCTACTTGTAGATCTCCCAAAAAAAGGGGAAGGCTGGGGGAGGGCCAAACTTCAGGTCAACTGATTCATTCATGGACTCACGGGTTTTCAGTGAAAAAGTGCTTTAGTTCATCCTTCAGCTTTACATATAGAGCTGACATATATAAAGCCAAACTCTCAAGGGTAAATTGCTATGAACTTATAAAATTAGCAAATTTGTTATTTCAACCTTGAAATGCTAATAGCGAAATAGCACAGTTATATAGAAAGATTAATAATCAGAAATCTCTGAAAATAGTGACCTTCTGTTATGTGCCAGACCAGCACAGTAACAAGCAGTCTCTGTAAATAGTTCCTCACATTGTTCAAACACTGTCAGGAAAAGGTAATTTCGAGGTATGAAAGAGCTCTTAAGAGCTCAGGTTGAAAGAAATAGTAGTAATATCCTCGAGCAGAAACGAGAGATTGTTATTTTACCCTTTGTTAAATGGAAAGTAGCAAGTCAGATGCTGCTTGAAAGAGCAGTGAAAGTCGAGAAGCTCTGAATTCTGAAGTACTCTCTTTTGAGCTGAGTTGGCAGTAATCAAAACTGCCTGTAAGAGAAACCATGTCAGAAGGCAATTGTTTGCATGAGAGCAAGAAAGTAAGTAATTTGCACCCTCAGCAGTGGGTCCTTTGAATGAAAGGAAAACAGGCACTCCCTGCACAAGCCCCTCTTCTCTTACCAGCAGTGGAGCATTTGGTTAAGTCTCTTTACATTAATTAAACTTAAAATACTCAACTAGAAGAGAGAGAATTCAAAACTAAAATACTCTTGATTATTCCTGAGGGTTCATTGGCTTTTCGTTTGTACTTTGATACTAATAAATTAATGCATTTGGTTTCTAAACACTGGTAAAGCCAGTAGCCTGATAGTCCAAATGAAGCCCTAACGAGGTGGTAGCAGAGGTCTTGGTTTGAGTGGCTCCAGAATGTGATATGCAGTGACTGTAAAAATAACAAGTGGCACTTAGAATTGTCCCATTAGCTCAGACAGTCTGGTTTTACTTTTCACGCTCTCATATGTGTTTCTTCTGAGTCAATAGCTAATGGCCAGCTTTACATTTTTTTGTGAGATTGAGGTTGTCTTCAGTGTTCCCAGGAACATTATAAAACTCCATGGATTCCTTCCCAAAATTGTGTCAAGTTGCCTTTATTCAGGGTTGGTTATGTTGCTTCTGGTAGTACCAGATACATCGATGACTTTGTAGTTGCAGCTACTAGATAATTTCCTCTGTAAACTAACTGTAGAATCAGTGTCAGCACAACAGCTTTTTTATACAGTTGGGATTCTGCAATAAATGTACACTTTTTCTATAAATTAATGTCACATGGTGTTCCAAAGAGTGGACTTTCTGTTAGAGAGTTAAGAAAAATGAAGATGTTTGTTTGCTCTACCAGTGATAAAAGGTAATGCAACAGCCACCGTGACTTCTGCACGCTTTGTCTGAGCTTTGTAATATCTGCCAAGTTGAAACATGACCTACTTTGTGGGTTATGGAGTGTGTTTATCATGCAGCAGTTCTTTGAAGCAAGTGTATTTGGTAGTTACATAGAAACTCAGTTTAATCTTCTATCAGCAGCTATCTTAATTGTCATGCTGATTAGATACCTGCTGGTATATATTACCCACGAGAGGTGTGACAATACTGATCATACTTACTTGGGCTGAAGTATTGTTTGATATCTAGATCTTTGCTTTCAGATCTTTTTTGATGCATTTATTATGCAAGTGTAACATTTTGGATTTATTTCTGTTTAAATGCATTTGTTTCAGCTTGGAGAACAACAGTCTCTGGAAGAAGCCATTAGAATAGCCTCCAGAATACAACAGGGGGAAACACCAGGGATTGATGATTAACTTCTAGAACTGCTACCAGAACAATAGAGTGAAAGGTATTTTATTTTCAACCAACAAAGGTCCATGCCAGCAACAGCCCAGAAAAACTTTGAAGTCCCCCACTCACTGATACTGTGTACACATTTTATGCAAGAGTGAAGAACATTTTCTAAGTTTTGTGTACATAACCCTTGGAATGGACTTGGAGTAGACATCATCTACTTCCAACCGTTGTATTCAGGAATATGGAATTAGGATTATATAGTAAACTTCCTTGTTATCCTTTCATCAGATTTCAGACTGGTCTACAAGCAAGTAAAAAGTAGAAGTATTGGAATTAATTTTTAATGTCATGTACAAATAATGAAGGCATTACTGAAGATTTCAGCTGTTTAAATAACCATTTCAGGAACCCTTACAAGTAACAAAGGCAACAAAGCCTTTTAAAATTGCATTCCATCAACGGAAAAGTCTTGGATTTTGAGCCTACTACTGTAAATCTTCGTATTTTGATTTGTTTCATACAGATTTGAATACTCTTAGATTATCTACCCCATCTCATTCATTGTAAATACAGACTGTTAATGCTGGAAGTGCTAATTATATTATCTTTAAATTGGATTATGTACAAAGAACTGGTTGTTCAATATTAAAGAAAGTAAATCTAATGGTTTTGTTTCTTTACATACTTTACTTAAGATGTTACTCTCAAATTATTATGCAATAAAATATAGCAGGATTGTATTGTTTAGATAGGATGATATTGTCGTGTGACGTATTGTTTTACTTCTTACTGAGACTGAAGTTCAAATTATTTATTTACGGCCTTGTATAAATTTTTCCAAAGTTTATTTATCATAAACTTAATTTTTTGACATTAATTTTGACTGTAATCCACTATAGTGTATTAAGCAAATACTGGTAATAGTTATTTCAGACATTCTAAAACACTACATGAGTGATTTTCACTAGAAGGTCAAGTTACCCATTTTCAAGAGAACTATTTTCAAATGGTGCATTTGCAGCAAAAGTACAAGTACTAATAGTCTGTTTTGAGCAGTTCTGAGTGCCTGCTGCTACCATTCAGTACCTAGGGTGTGCTGATAATCAGTGCTTTTGAAAATCAGGACACAAGTTACTAGAAAAAAGGGATTAATGATGATGTAAGTACAATGCTCCTCTACAGCTGTTATTCTGTAAAGGAAAAAAATCCGTTGTAGATATGTCTTAACAGATACAGCAAAATGTAACTTTCAATTTTTTTATATGAAGAAGTGTTTTTACTCTTGTCTTATTAGCAAGCTGGTTAAGCAAGTTAAAATTTTTTGGCTTCCTGTAAGATTCAGTGCTTAGATTAGTGTCAAGAGCACTTCTGAAACTGAAGCCTCACCTTTTGCCTTCTCAAGGGAAGGACTGAACATCCTCTGGACAAAATCTTTATTAAGGAATCCCAAGTATTGTGAGGTGCACATCCTACATGAGAAAATAAAGTCCATAACTAAGTCCCCTGAGGTGTTTGACCTCAGAAAGGCCAAGTTTGAATAGAATGAGCCGATTTATTGTGAATTACTGTATCAGTGTGGGTTGCAGCCTTTTGTTTTCTACACAGAGGCCAACTGTAAAGTGCAGTGAGAGAATACAGTACTGTGGGATAGATGGGCACAAAGCAAAGGCTATTCTCTGCATAAATTACAAAGTAAAACTTGGAAACATTTAGGTTGTCTGTAACTTTTGTATAGGATTGAGGTTGCTCACTCACTTAGGTGCCAGTTTTCCTGAAATGTTGTAAATCTTGATATCCCATGGAGATAAATGTACTATGCAAGGAGGATTAATTGCCTGTCAACTAGATCAGTTTCTTAGTACTTACCACCTTTTAGAAATTAAAGTTGTATCATTTGACATAAATGTTCAAGTTTTTTTTTTTTCCTTAAATTTCATTGCTAATAGTTTCTGGAAACGGTGGCTGGAACGATGGCTTTGACTTAGCAAAGAAATAACTTCAGTTCTTACTTCTTCTCATTTCCCAGGACATTTTCTGACCACTGTACAAATGTGAGTATTCTTTCTCTTTCATACACTTTGGTTTGCCGCAAGGTGTTCCTTCACAACCAGCTCAGTCAGGAAAACTGTGGTATTTTTTAAATTCTTTCTGTGACTGTTACCTTACCAATTACTCTTGCAAAACTCCCAAGTCAAAGGTGGTGCTTCCATGTTTTGCTAGCTACCTCTACAAAGGAAAACTTACTGAATAAATAAGGTAGAGCGACTTAGACTGCTCAGTGTGCAAAGAGAAGCTGAGCTGATTATGTGTGTCTTAACTGCAAGGCCTGCCTTGATAACAGACTTATCTTTGGCGTGGAGAGACCTTGGTGATTTTTCCCTCCTGCTTCCATTCAGCCAGGAGTGGAAGGAGCTGTTTTGGTAAGCTGATGCTACATGTTGGCATTGGAAGATCCCGTAGTGGAGTTTAGACAGGACAAGATGGGGTTAGATAGATAGGAAAACCGGGAAAAAGCAGTTCAGGAGGAGGAAGCAAAGAATATGACAGGACTGGGTGTTTGGCTGTAGAAATCTCTATACTTTACCCACAAATTTTATCCCTCTTTTGAAAATTGTCTCAAAGGGAATGCTTTGGCACACTAGAAAGAAGTAACTTGTAAAAGAGGAACCCTGTAAAATAAATCAGCTCAGTATATCACTGCCTCTTACAGACTGACTCCCACATTTCTAGTCACAATTTTTCTCTCGTATTTGAATTCCAGGCCTATATCAATTCTCCCTGTAAAGGAATAAGGCCAAAGTCTCTCCAGACCTCGCAATCAACTTTTCCCTTTTAAGTATTTCTCCAGTTTTTCCCTGTGGTGGGCTTGCTTTACTGGAGTTTCGTGCCTCTCCTGATAGTAAAAGACGGGATTATTTTCGGTGCTACAGGCTGATGACCTGTTGTGCCAGACACACTCTACATAACAACAGGACGGCTTTTACCCTAAAGGGCTAATGGTCTTCATAAGAGTAAATCCTGCTGCAAACAGCCCTCATCCCTGCTGCTGTGATTAAGCCCAGCTCAGCTGACTGATACCGCAGATCGCGGGTGTGAGACGGGCACGCGGTGTCTGCTCAGCCCTCAAGGGAAGGACGGCGCTCGCGGACCTGATAAACAACGGCTGAGCTGGGAAGGCCGCTCCTCCTAAACTTTGCTCTAGTTCCTGACCTCCTAACCCCTCAAATACCGCCGGCATTTGTCTGACTGGCTACTCTGGTTTCTGTGAGGATTGTGCTGTAGCAGAGAAATCCCTCTGCGTTGCTGCGCTCTTCCCAGTGCGCTCAGGGAGCCTTCCCCAGGGACAGGAAGCCATTTAATCGGTATTTAGCCACCAGGGAAAAATGGCGTGGGGTCAGGATCTGATCCAAAGCGTTTCTGAACCTGGCAACTCCAGCTCTACGGCTGTTGAGATTTGTCAGACTACTCTACACCTTAAGCTGACCAAGATGCAGAAGTGCCCTATAACAAACCTATTCTGGTCACTCTGAGTTTGTCATTAAATGGGAACAAATTTTCTGTTTAATTTTCAAACAGCACAGGTGAAATTTCACTAATACTTGGGTTGCATGCAAACTGATTTTCTTAAGCAGTAAGGTGTTACGAGACTGGAACTGACGGGTAACTTGTGTCCTGTTCAGCTATTAATTTACAGGTGTTTGAAGCTTTTAAAAATGTATTTATTCAGCATGCATCATTTTTGTCTTGAAAATAATGGAAATTGCCTTGTCTTTGCAGATGCATAAAATCCAACTCCAGCCCCTTGTTTCTAATAAGGTACTCCTATTTTTTAAATTGTAAAGTATATATTTGAACACCATTTTCCAAAAAGTATCCTGCACTCTATTGATAAAAACCTTCTAAAGCATAGACACCTATGACAACAAAACAAAAAACTAAGAGCCATTTTCAGTTCTTTTGTTGTAGTAAGCAAGCATTTTTCCTTGTTGTGTTTTGTGTATTGTAAAATATCCCATCAGTTTGGCATTCCTTTGATTTTATTTTTCATTCTGCTTGTAAAGTTCACTTGCCAAAGGAAAACCTAACAATCTCATTAGGCCATCACCATTAGCACTAAGTGGTTGACACCTTACCCTATCAGGAATAGGGTGATACCAGACTTTTTAACTGAGCAGACTTTAATTATCCCAATAAACATAGAAGGCTGTATCAACAAGTGAGCACTTGGTCTTACACAGTCTGTGTATTTATCTCTGTTGGAAATGTGACCCCCTTAAATCCAATCCATCTCAGGTTCTAAAACAATAAGAGATTATCTTTGGGTTATTACTGTTCTGTTTAATCATCTGCAGCATTTTGCTCAAAGGAATGACAAACCATTTACACTTTCAGGGCACAAGTAATTGTGTGGAACTTTTCCTATAACAAAAAAGTATCTTATGTTGTTGTCAACCCCCCGCAGTGTTTTACCCTTTCTTCTGTTTAAATCCATCATCAGCCTTTAGGTTGATCAGCTGCTGCTTTTTACTTATTTTTCAAGAGACTTTTAGACTCTCCATCATGGTACTGCCTGGTTCTTTAGAATTTGCTGAGAGGTTCCTGAGCAGGCATCTTAGTGAGGTAAGACAAGGAAGAGAGGCTGACTTCCCAACATCTGGCAGGTCTGCTGGCATAACAGGAGCTACCACATGGATGTAAAAAGCTCCTGCAGATGTAACAGTGGTCCAAAGCTACATTTCCAGTGGAGTTTTTTCTCTGGTGTAGGGCAAATTCAGATTGGAATATAGGTTGTAAAGACTGAAAAGTCAGAAAGTGCAAGAATGATTTGTGGGACAGATGGGATTAGCTGCTTTTTGGTTTTGAACAGATACATTCAAGATAGTAAGAGACAGATTTTTTAAAAATCTTTTTATCTGCACACCTAAAAATGCTTGTAAAATGTCTTCCCTTAAATGATGCACATAAGAGATTATTAAAAGAAGAGTAGTAGATTTGAAAAAAAAGGCAGAGTACCTCTTTTATGGTTTTGCATGTTTCCTGAAGGAGAAAAAGGAAAGCAGGCTAGTGATACAGGTAAATTAATAATGTAGGGACTACTTAGTTTCTCTGCGTTAGACATTTTGAGGTTTTTTAATTGCTGGTACAAAATCTTTCTATTTTGATCATTATAACCTGGCCTTGACAGAAGAATGGGACATATTAATTTTACCTGTTTCAGTCATGGTAATCATTCTGTCTCTTCCACTTTTCAGATGTTTTGGAGGAAATTTCTTACCTGAATACAACTCTCAGGAACAGATTGTTTTGCTATTTTCTTGTTAAGCAGATTTCAAGTGTTAGGAGGCAGGCTTACAAGCAAAAAGGGAGTCACTAAAAGCTGTCATGAGTGTGTGCTCTCATAGTCATAGAGAATTACTGAATTGTATGTGACTGCTTGGCACAACCTGTACTTTTAAAATGTATGTTGTGCATTTTAACTTCTGAGTACCTTCAGATCTTCCCTGAAATTCCTAGATTTTGGATCCAGAAGCTGTTCTTTACTTTGTGGAAACTGTGGTGCTGTCAAATTCTACTTTCTAGTCTCTACCTTGTTCTCTTGCTGTTATTATTTAGAGTTCCTGTGTGAATACATCCCTGAGAAATGTTCTCTCTGCCTGCAGACTATAGACTAAAAAGAGAACAAGGACTGGCAGCATCAGCTATTGGCATGTCTTTGGATATACAAAGTCCATTTTTGATGGGAAACTCGTTTAACTCTGGACCTTGTAATTGAAGAGAAAGAAGTTGCCAGCTAACAGCAGCTGTTAGCAGCACAACCCCAGATAAAACAATCTTTAAACTGCTCACCTTTAGGCTGTCAGTGGCCCAGAGACAACATCTCCCAGTTGGCACACACCCACTGAGACCTGTTGCCCCTGCATATGCCAAGGCTTGTGTGAACACTGGAATGCCATCAGTGGCACTGGTGATAAGCACACTGGTCCCTGGATACCTGCTGGAAACCAAGATAAAAGCTGGGAAAACAGCAAAGATCTGTCTCTGCTTTCAGTTCTCCACCAACAGCCTTGGCACAGGTGGCTGTAGTGTTTCTGTTTTTCATAAAAGCAACTTGACCTTCTTCCTCTTCTGCTTTTTCACTCCTTTTATGCTTCTCAGGATAAGGTGAACTCTCATATTAAGGTGAATTATGCTGGCTGATGTAGAATGGGTTTCAGACAGGTTTTGACAGAACTCTTCCAATTTGATGGAAGTGGTTTTGGAGGATTCCAGATGAGCTTGCAAGTGCAGGAATCCTGACAAGATGGCAATGCCACTTCTCTGGCAGTTCTGACAGCCAGACAAATTGGCCATTGTTCTATTTCTTCCCCATTCATCATTATTTGACTTCCCCTGCTACCCACAAAAGTTGGAAACAATGGTTTCCTTGAGCTTGAAAACTGCTAGTTAAAAGCAGCTGTTTGCCTGTGAGTGTGTGCTGCCCCAGATAAGTACTTCGGGTAGCAAAATCTTCAGTGCACCATAAAAACAAGTATTATAAAAAGAAGAAGAAGCCAATTTTGCAAATATATCCTGAAAACTGTTAAATGACCCAAATTTTTAGGAGTATCCATCAGGCACTGCCTAGACATCAGTTTGTGTGCTGTGACATCTATTTGAAGAACGAGGGCTTGAGTCTGCAAGATCTATAGTGGCTCAAAGGTGCAATTTAATCAGCTTCAGAGAATTTGGGATGATTTGGCTCAGAGTGTGGCACAGTGGAAGCCTGCAGAGCTCCTCCTCGCTCAGCTTCTTCCTGCTGTGGTGATGACCATTGCTCAAGTGCTCTCTGCCAGGGATCTGGCTCTGTGGGGCTCTTTAGCCAGGCTGCTCCCAGGGCTCCTCATGCTAATTACAGGTGTCACAGGGGACACGGGAGCAGAGTCCCACACTCAGCCTGGGCAAAAATCATCTCTTCAACACTACTGTTATGGTCCTGTCAGACCTACAGCAAAAGAACAACTGATGCAAGTTCAGAGCAGCACGTACGTAGAGCCCGTGAATCCTTACATAGCAGCTGTGTATTTTGTTTGCTACATATTTATCCAGTACTTCCCTTTCTTAATTGCTCTCAGATTGGAAATAAATTTTCTTTTAAAATCATTGTGTTACTGTTATTTCCTTACTTCTCTCTTCCTTTTTTCCTTTCCTCTCCTATCTGTCTTCTCTTCAGAAATACTTTCTGCTCTGTACAAGCTCTGAATTGTTCCACTTGATTTTGTCCCACTAAACTGTTCCAGTGATTAGTAATTCATTGGTAAAACTCAATTAAAACAGGGCTTCTGAACTTCAGTTTGCCACTTGCTGTCACCACATACCTGTGTCTGTAGACTCCAGAAAGCATCAGTTATATTAGGTTGAGTTTGGGCAGGAAACTGCAGCTTTGACATAAGGGGGGGGGGGGGCATTTATTGAAAGCTTACAGTCTTTAAACTTTTTCAAAGAAAAGGAAACTTCATATATGACTGAAATATGACTGAAGCAAGCCACAGACAGTGGCTGGGAAGTTTTGAGTCACTTTATAAGAATTACTTTGCATCTCCCTCTGTGGGCTCTGAACTGAGAAATAGGGGGAGATTGTATTTTTAAATCGCTGTCTCTTACATCATCTATTCTAAAACTTGAATGCTTCTGTTAATACTTGCTATACAGTACATCTCATTTAAAAAATATATATTTTGAAAGGGATATTATTGTGATCCTACATTATTGCACACCAAGTGTGTTTGCAGTTGGCTTGATGTAGCCCTATCTCTGTCCCATTTTCATAGGTTATGTTGGCTACTTTCAGTTTTCTGAAACCTGTTTTCAGTTTTCTCCAAAATGCAAATCTCAAAACTTGTGTTCATGTGGCTTTTCACTGCTTGTTCTGCAAACAGGACAGCTCTCTGCAAAGAAATGGGTATTTCAGACAGAGAGGTTAAAAGAGGAGGAATGGCTAGCCGAAGTGGAGTACGGGACCGTGACTTCCCCGTGGGTCCGAGGTGCTGCTCTCGTCGGAGGGTGCCATGGGCAGCACAGGAGGATTTGCCTGCCGGGCAACGAGGGGGAGCTTTGGAGACAGGCTGGAGAGGGGCTGTGCTGCAGCGTCCGAGCATCCCAGCGCGCTCAGCTCTGAGAGCTGAATCCTGGCACTGCCGCATGTCCAGGGAATGAACGGTGTATGGTGTGCGTGCCTGGAGAAGCACAGGCATTCAACAGGCATACTCTGCTGCCTTTGGGTTCCTTGGGGCTCCCGTGGCTGGAAAAAACCCCTATTTTTTCATGTGCTTTGTTACCCAAGGGGTTCGTTTTAAGGCGATTTGGTTCAGAAGAGAGAGGCAGGTTTATTTGGTGGGTGTTACCGGACGGAAACCGAAGCCAACAGGCAAAGTGGTGGCACCTGCAGGGAGACGCGTCTGATAAAACAGCGTCCACCACCCACCGCCTTTGGTGTGCTGGGACCGAGTTGCTTTGGAAGCGTCTCACAGGAGTGAACAGCGCGGGCTGCGCTGACGCTCCTGCGCTCCACTGCCCTTTAAACCACGTGCATCAAGTTATTGGAACTGTATTAATCTGTTTGGTTGCGCTTAAAAAAGAAAAAAGCGTCTTAAACTGCGCAGAAAGTACTGTTACTGTATGATGATGATGATGATGTATTAAATACTGTATTATTATTATGATAATGGAGATTTTTGCGAGCTCAGTTCCAGCAACCCAACGGGAGCAAGACCACGTTGCAGGAGAGCGGCACCCTCGCAGGGCGGCGCGGTGTCCCGGAGCTCCCGGGGCAGTGTCCCTGGAGTTCCCCGGGCCGAGCGGGCGCTGTCCCCGCTCCCCGGGCGCTGTCCCGGGGCGTTCCCGGCGCTCCCCGAACGCCGTCTCCGGGCGGTTC
>WEIT01027158.1:57835-78136 GCA_013389985.1 Dryoscopus gambensis
TGCCGCCGCCTCCCGACGGGGCACGGGGCAAGCCGCTTATATTAGTCGTGTATAAACGAAAAAAGTTTTCTGGGTTCGGCAGTGTTTTGTGTAAAGTACATTTGCCAAGTGCCAGCGTAGAGTATTAAAACTCCTAAAGTTTTAATGTTAAGTGCTTGAGCGTCGAGTGGGCGTTGGTAGGGGTGTAGCCAGATAGTTAAAGCTCGGCTTGTGGTTTGCTCCTGCGCGGTGATCTGGTACGTCCTAGGAGGAATTTCTTCATAGGAAGGGTGATGAGACATCGGAATGGAGTGCCCAGGGAGGTGGTGGAGTCACCGTCCCTGGAAGTGTTTAAGGAAAGACTGGACCTGGCACTCAGTGCTGTGCTGGGCTCCATGATCGCAGAGGGCTTTTCCAGCCCGATGGATTCTGTGATCCTGTCGTGTTGGAGTACTGCTGTCGTGGTGCCGTGTGCCAGCGCTGGTTCAGTGTCTGCACTCCTGCATCAAGAGTAAAAGGCTGTTTGAGTAGCTGATGCTGTTAAACTGATGGAGTCCAAAGCTTAGAGGGATAGATGGGTAGCTCTTAACTCTGTCAATAACAGACTTTTGGAAGGCATTTCAACTTTTGAACTCGACGCTGTGTAAAACCCTGTATAGTGAATTTAAATCTAGTGATAATTGGCTTCCTTTCTTCATTGCTTTTCATATAGCCCTTTAGAAGTAATCCTGGGATAATCCCCCGGGTCTGGGATAATCTCCCAGGGGTCTCCAGACTATAGATGGAAAACAACTGACTTAAGGTGTGAGGAAGGCAACCTTCTTAATTGGTTTTCTACAGCTTCCATCTCCAGTGAGGTTTCACTGGTAGGAATCAGTGGTACAAGTTTGGAAAAGGTAAAGTTGGTGATGATTTTATACCTTCTCAGGAGCAGAGGCTTCAGAGATGCAAAAGTTCTGTGAAATATGACTCTAAAAACAAGTTCTTAATAGAGCAGTTCAGTGGGGTTCCGAAATTAGGTGCCCAGATTCTACACAGGCTATCTTGGAGAGGTTATTTTTGGAAGAATCAGTTGGTTCAGGTATCCAGTGGAAGTACAAACATGTGTCCTGAGATGCACAGGTCTTCTAGTGCAGATTTGAGGATTGCAGTTGAGATTCCCATGTACTGAGCATTCTTCCCTTGGGTGGTTTGGGCTTTAGTCCTGTCAAGTCTTTATTTTGACGGGTGTTGTTAGGATATGATGATACTCCTGCTTGTGATCCAGTCATTGGCATCCTCATCAGGATGAAGGAGACTCAGGTGCAGACTTTGCAGTGTAACCGGGAGAGGTTTCATCATGTGCCTGGAAAATGCCTGGTCTGGCAAATCACCCCCCAAAAGATCAGTTTTGGATATTTAACTGACAGTGCAGCCATGCTGTCAATTCTTGAACAATTTTTTGTAGCCTCAGGAAGATGCACCTGTGCATCAATATTAAATGTTGCATTTGCTAATTTTTTAAGATTGTCACCTAAATTTGTAGAAACTAAAGATCATTTCGTGTCTGATCTAACTTCTGCATCACGCATGTGAAAATCGTGGTGACACAGTACAGGATCATCCTCGAGTTTCATCTGTGTTCATTTAATGGACAAAGATTTGTCCAAGAAGTTTAGGTGATGAAATTATTAAAGACAGAAAAGATTACTCTAATAATCATATTTCCTATCTTTTAAAAATAATTTTTATATTCGTTTACTTGAGCTGTTTCTGTGTGGAATACAAAGCGCAGTAGTTTCTTAGAAATTCTTTTTGATGGAAATGCAGGTGTTTAAACAACTAATGCTAACTTTAATTAGACAGTATTGTAGTGATGGCTTCAGGCGTGACCTGACTGTTTTCTGTCTAAGGCAATATCAAGGCTATAAATATCTTTTTCTTTTTTCTTTTTCTTTTTTTTTTTTTTTTAATAGAGTTTGCTTTCTAAAGCACAAGGTTTAGGCTCCAGCTCAGTCAAACTTCGAGGGGGCTCGCTGTTTATGAATGTTGGGAAATCGGAGAAGCAAGAAGAAGATTTTAGACAAACACCTCATGTGAACATCAATCCCTTCACTCCCGATTCCATGTTCCTTCACAACTCTGAAGGCAAATGCCGTAGGAGGAAGAGGATACACTGGAATGAGTGAGTGACTTGTAGCTTCCTTTGTTAAGTTTGTATTTAGAACCACTTTT
Organism: Dryoscopus gambensis; assembly: GCA_013389985.1. Lineage (NCBI taxonomy): Eukaryota > Metazoa > Chordata > Aves > Passeriformes > Malaconotidae > Dryoscopus > Dryoscopus gambensis. Next base: position 60,029 of record WEIT01027158.1, read on the forward strand.
GGCTGCAAAAATTTTGTTACAAATTGCTTCTAAGAAAGTATTTTTGCTTGCAGATTGTTAGAAGTGTATAATACAGCTCTTAAAGTATATGCTTCAAGATGCATTGTATCATGAAATAATAATTTAACATTAGATCTTTTGATTAGTGTACAGAGAGGATAGATTAGGCTGTGTCCTGGTCTTTTTCCCCTCATGGAATGGGCCATGCACACAGTCTTTTCTTGAGAAGGAAAAAAATGCATTAAATACTAGTGTGAAACATGAAGAAAGAAATAACAAAGATATTAGCATGGCAATTTTTATGGGTTTGTGTTTACAGATGTCTAGTGTTCAGTTAGTTAACTAAACAATAGGAGAATTAGATCTCAGAAAAATTCAACGGTTTCTGGGCTTCAGTTTTAAGTTTACTTCAACCATGTTATTTCTGGTGTGAATTTCAGCTCTTGTGGAGAGGACATGGAACCAAGTGATGGAGAGCCTGAAGAGGAGACCATGAGACCTGCTAAGGTACTTACTCTTTAAACCTTGGTACTAATTTTAGCAGTTTGTGTATCTGCATATCTAAATATTTTCCTTGATAATCTTTGCAGAGGATAACAATAACAGAAAGTAACATGAAGTCACGGTATGCAACCGAATTCCATGAACTGGAGAAGATTGGATCTGGTGAATTTGGTTCTGTGTTTAAATGTGTGAAGAGGTTGGATGGCTGCATCTATGCAATAAAGCGATCCAAGAAACCCTTGGCTGGCTCAGTGGACGAGTGAGTACATCCTGCTCTTAAAAGTCTTCTCTTGGTGTTTCGTCTTCACATAGCTCTTTGTGTTGGTGTCTAGAGAAGGCATTTAGGAGAAAAGTATAAAACAAACATGAATTAAATGTAAAACAGGTACAATATTGAAGCCACTTTACCTTTTTTATTCCCCACCCAGCCCCCAGATACTGTGCAGTACTGTGGAGAAAAGGCTAATTGGCCCCTCTCCTGCCAGATGTTTGTCCCCATATTCTGTATACTGGGATATATAGATTGTTCTCAAAGTGAGAATAATGCTTCCTTGTAAAGGTGATCCTATGAGAGATAAAAGGAAGGCACTGTTCCCAACTAAGTGCTCATCCTTGTCAGCTTGAGTGACGTGCAGATGAGTTAAGTCAGTTTGGGGGTATTTTTTGACATTTGTGAATGAGCCTGTGATTCAGGACTTTCCCCCACACTGTTCAAATAGTTATAATATAAAACTCCACAAGTCTGAGTTGCACAAAATTGTGTACCAGACTTAGACACAAGAAGTTAGGAATGTTGAGTTCAGTCAAACTCTTGGCTTATGATCACTTTTATTTTTTCCCTAAAACTTCAGTGATGCTTCTCAAAGCTTGCTATTGCTACTGGCTGGCAAGTGTGTACTGGAGGTGGCAGCTCCCTCAAGAATTATTTACACCAAATTCTGGGTTTTTTGATGTTCCATATACTATGCCTTTTAATATAATGTAAATTATTTTAGCTGTTTGGATATAAATACAAATCTACCTTATGGTGCCACAGAATGGAATAGGAAGATTTTTATTATAAATACTTATTGTAGTAAGAAATTGTACTAATTTCACCTCACAATACGCACATGTGCTGTTGTTTTTTGTGACTAACAGGCAGAATGCTTTGAGAGAGGTCTATGCACATGCAGTTCTGGGACAGCATTCTCATGTAGTGAGATACTACTCTGCATGGGCAGAAGATGATCACATGCTTATACAGAATGAATATTGCAATGGTAAGTAAAGAAGCCATACAGGTATCTACAGGTTCTTGACACTAGTTAAGAGTTGATTACCCTACTCATAGCTCATGCAGTCTTCCTCTCAAGTGTCTGCTATTCCTTTCTATTGGAAAAGGCATATCAGATGGATGAAGCAAAAGCTGTACAAAGTTGCAGACCAAGGCATGCATGTTCAAGCTTATTGGAAGTACAGTGAGGTGTTTGTGAGCAGAACTGTTCTTTTTTCTGTATAATAGTACAAGCTGGAATAGAGAAGATTGTTAGTTTCCTTTAAAAAGGGAGATTAAACCTGATTTCTGAAGCATTTTGCTGTTATTGATGCCCTGACAAGAGATTTGGAAGAGAGAGAGAGAGAGCTTTTTCCCTTATGTTGTTATCCTGTTAGTTTGTGTGGAAACTACAGCAGAAAAGAATTTTATTATATTATTATATGGCTAAAAAGAGGATACAGCACTAGATTTTACACTTACTGTATATTGCCAGCAGGTTCTTTGTGATGTATTCACTTAATTTTGGAAGCTAGTTGTCGTTACTTTGTCAACTGTTTGATGTAAAAAATAACTTGTTTTCTTTAATGCTGTTTTAGGTGGCAGTTTAGCAGATGCCATAAGTGAAAATTACAGGAATATGCGTTACTTTTCTGAACCAGAACTGAAGGACCTGCTGCTTCAAGTGGCTCGAGGTTTAAAGTACATTCATTCAATGTCCCTGGTACACATGGATATCAAGCCTAGTAAGTTTGTAACTGCTTTACTCTGTATTGACAACTTGCTCAGTTCAGTTAATCTGCTGTACAAAAATGAACAGTTAGCCACACCTTACTAACTGTAAATTCTTCCCTGAAGTTGTGAATAGGAGCACAAAGATGTCAGTTATAAAATTGGCCAGCAGACCTAAACTGTTGAGTTTATCTTGGGTCCTTTTTGTGTAATTGACTCTACTTGCATAACACTTGGCTGCCTTCCCAGCGGAGGGGCCACGGCGAGTCAGTTATACTTTCTCACTCTTTGAACAGGGAATATATACAAATAAAACTTCTGCATGGCTAAAGCAAACTGTAGGGAAACTAGGTCAAGTAGAAATTGTACAGAAATGTTTCTTTTAACAATTCCGCTCTTTTTCAGGTAATATTTTCATATCTAGAACATCAGTCCCGAGTATAACTTTAGAGGAAGGCGATGATGATGACTGGTCATCTGATAGAGTCATATTTAAAATAGGTGAGAAACAGCACACCTGTGCTCAAAAGAATTGCATCCTCTTGTCTTCAGAAAAGTAACCTTCTTTTCTTCTTGCAGGTGACCTGGGCCATGTAACTCGAGTCTCTAGTCCTCAAGTGGAGGAAGGTGACAGCCGTTTCCTTGCAAATGAAGTCCTACAAGAGGTAACTGTTCTGTTTATGGGAAAGAGTGTTGTTAGGCCTGCCTGCTGTTTCCTTTAGAAAAAACTATTATTTACTTTTTCTTTTTCCTTTTCAAGAACTACACTCACTTGCCGAAAGCAGATATTTTTGCTCTCGCTCTGACTGTTGTCTGTGCTGCTGGGGCTGAACCGCTTCCAACTAATGGGGACCAGTGGCATGAAATTCGGCAAGGAAAACTACCCAGGCTACCACAAGTGCTTTCTCAAGAACTACTAGACTTACTAAAAGTAAGAGTTGTTGTACTAGTGGCTAGCTGATAAGTATAATTTATTGTGTTGTTGGCCTTAACAAGGACGCCTTGTTTTCTTTTTTCCCAAGGTTATGATTAATCCTGATCCCGAGAAAAGGCCTTCAGCTGTGGCACTGGTCAAGCATTCAGTGCTTCTCTCTGCCGCAAAAAAGAGCGCAGAGCAGCTCCGGATAGAGCTGAATGCTGAAAAGTTCAAGAACTCGCTCTTGCAGAAGTAAGTAGGTCCTTGGGGTCCTTCAATGGGACCTCATTTCTAGTAGGTTCTCACCTGACAGTGAAGGCATGATAAAACAGGAGTGTCCTTGTTTGTGTGTGAGATCCACAAATCTGTATGCGTGTAAAGGCCTGAGAGTACAAAGTGGGTCATGGAACTGTAAAAGGAGCTTTCTCCACAGAAAGAACTGCTTGAATGCTCTAAGGGAATCTCAACAGCACTATTAGTATTCAAGGCGTACGAAACATTATGGTTTTAAACAAACATTTCGGGACAGTGCACGCTTTTGTGACAGCTGTAGCCTAACTTATATCTGTATGATTTGAGTCTGTTTTCCTGGGTCATTTGTACATTGAAACATGTTGGAAAACATGACTTAAATGACCTACTTTGAACTTAAATAAAATGGCACATCAAGAATGTTATGGGACTAATTTGACCTGTACACATCAGTGTTATTGGGTCACCAGAGAATCATTTGTATCAGGAGGTCATTTTGTCCTGCCCCTTGCTCAAACATTCAATTCAACTGAATTACAGCTTGAAAGAAGAGATTCCCTTTAGGAAAGTCTGATTTCTGCTTAAGTTTCTGGGAGAGAGTTTTTAAATTATTAAGCAGCCATCTGACTCTTTCACTACAGTTATCTTTGCATGTGTTATGCATAATAGGTAGGCTTTTATGAGGGAATATAGAACACTGATTTCTTTCTGAGTGGTTTGTCTTGAATGAAGATGTTAATTTCATGTTCAGGTTTGCTCCATTGTTACCTGCTTATCTTGCCATTGCTAGTCTGACCACAGCCTGATGTACTAGATTAGATGGTTATCTTTATAATATTATGAATTACATTGAAAGAATAATCAGACAGTTTGTGCAGGTTGTTAAAGGGCAGATTTGCTGAGGTAAGTTGCTTGCTTATACAAAGACAACAGATTTTTGTATCACTTGTAAGAGACAACTGGCAAAGCTAGTGTTTTGTGAAGACACTTCCTGGCCTGGCAACAAGGATACATCCTTATAAATCCAAGAATTATTTAAAAAGAACACTTAGCCACAGTAATTTTTAATGTTGTGTGGCATAGTGCTCCATAGAATACTTCAGGTATTATTTGATAGGAGGAGAGGGGATTTTTTGGGGGGGTTGTTTTTTCTTAAATTTCACATTTGAACCATTTAAAATGCCACTTTTGTGTGTAAGTCATCCTCAGTGAAAAGAATCCTTTTAAGGCAACTCAGCTTCTCTACCGTGTTGTCCTCTTCAGAGGAAGGAAGAATTCAAGATTTCTAGGCAAGAATTCAAGACTTCTAGGGAAGAGTGGAAGGATATTGTAAAACTTAATTTCCTGGTAATGGTGTGGTGGCTGGGTGAGCACATGTGCATTTGTGACATTCACAGGGAAGAGGACTAAAAATTGGTTGCATTCTCTTGCATTGAACTGACACAGTGATAATGTGGGGCTGATTAGATGGGGCATGGGTGTTAATAAATAATGCTTTGGCTTACAAGAATTGCTTATTAAACTAAAACATGTCTCTTAAAACTGAATACACCTACACCAATGTGCTCAAGCTTGTAAAATCTGATTTTGCTTTGCACCCAGACGTGAAGTGAGATTACAAATAGTAGCTCTTAGAGTAGAGAAAGTTCTTTGATGGGTAGTTTGGAGACAGTGGAAGGAAGAGTATGGGGGAAGACTTAGGCTTAGCCATATGTCAGTATTTGAGGAAAGAAAAAAAAACAATGTGCAGGGAAACCCTTTATAAAAATAGCTGTGCTCTTTAGTTGGACTATTTTATAGTTTTATCCTGAGTTTGATTTAACTTTGGCCTCAGATTGGGTATTGGTAGTTGTCTGAAACAGACAGGGGCAATGGCCTGTGCAACCTTCAGTGACTCTGCCTCACGGGCTCCCATTTCTGTTGGGTACAAAACATGGAGGCGGTGATAAGCTTTTGATGTGGGTATGCAAAAGGGAAAGGATGCTTCCTGAGTTGTCTGTTGCCAGTTTCCTACACCTGTGTTCATCTAAGTCTCTGTTTGAGTCTCCCACAGAAGATCAGGTGTGGCTGAATATGCTTCCTTTGGGCAAACCTCAGTAATGAACTCCGACTTGAAATGTGCCTTGTGCTAGGAATTAAAAGCGCCCTACTGTGCCCTGGTAATGGAAGTGTTGAGCTGCTTGTAACAGGTTGGATTTCAGAATCTGAGTTGTGTGAATTTTTCATTTCCTTCCCTTCCTTTTCCGAAGAAAGAATATCTACACAAGTAATGAGCATCCCACCTCTGCCCTCTGGGTTGGAAACAGGTGGATGCAAATCATAACGATCTCTCAGTGTGACCTAAAATTGACCTAAACTCTTGAACTGTGACCTGCTGTAGTTGGTTTGCTATCTCTTGCTGTGATAAGCCTGTAGCATTGTGGGTGCTGCTGGGAGTGACACTGTCCCTGTGTTGCAGAGAGCTGAAGAAGGCCCAGATGGCGAAGGCTGCGGCCGAGGAGCGAGCGCTGTTCACTGACAGAATGACCACGAGATCGACAACACAGAACCGACCGTCGCGGCTCATCGGGAAGAAGATGAACCGCTCCATGAGTCTCACCATATACTGACCACAGAGCCTAGAGGAACTGCAGAGATGGCCACAGCTTCTCTGCTGGACCAAAGCCTAAGGAATGGAAGGAAGCCTTCGATTCCTGGTTTCTTGTCCTGTGATCAGTATCACCAGTTTTACAGCTATTGCTTCTGAGTTTTTACTTGTACTCTATGGCTGATTCTGTGTTAACCATTTGAGTTAATGGACTCGGTTACTCTCCTGTCTGTAGAGGATCCTGGATGTTATTCCATAAGCCTTTCGGTTACACTGTTAGATGTTACGTTGTCCCAGGGTTAACCACTATAGTGGTGTGCTGCTTTGTAGTGTTACAGCATTGTAATAAGAAGCAATATCCCTAATCTTTTAAGAAGGAGGGAGGGGGCCTTACTTTGATAGTTAATTTTTTTTTTTTTTGGAGCAGAGGGGGAATAAATTTTGAAAGACAGGCTTTAAGGCCACCTACAGTCAAGGTACCTGATGTCAGGTAGACTTTTGTTGTGAATTTTATTTGTGTACTCAACTGGGAGCACTTTGTAGGCATTGCATAAACCACAGCTTAGGAACCTGTGGAATTAAGTGCCATGTGGAACTGCTGCTATTTTTAGTTCATGTCCTTGCTGTAAACTGTAGCATTAAAACAATCATTATTGTGTTAATAGGCTTCTTGTTAAAGCAATTAAGTGAAACAAACGTAAGCTGCATTTTAGTGAAGGCAGCATTCTTCTCTCAAAGCTAGTGCATTGTCAAAAAATGCACCACTTTAATATTTGGACTCTGTATTAGTGTAGTGCAATTGTTAATGTCTTTGCTATTGATGTTTTGTTCTTCGTTCTAATAAGATTCTCTGAATGTTCATATTTTCTTCAGTTGCCCATTCTTGAGGCTATTGTATGTTTGGTTTTTTTATGTTGGAATACTTGTAAATAGTTGTTTAGTATGTTCAGGTTGTTTTTCATTGTTCATGTACATAAGTTTGATCATGCTTATAGTGTACTATACTGAATCTGCAGTCTGGGATGCCAACAGACACAGCTTAACTATTCAGTTTGAAGTTCCAAAATGTGGAACAGAATGTGGCCATGGAACTGGTGCTGATCTTGAACCTAGGCTGACAGAACTGTTCTAATTACTGGCTTGTCTCTCCATTTTACTTAAAACAATGTTTCCCTTTTGTGCTCTATTTGTTCTTACTAGTGTTGAATTTGAATATTAAAGTTAAAAGTTCTGTTTGGCTAATATTGTCTAGCACTCATTTAACTTTGTAGTTAGGGAAATAAAATACTGAGTTGGGAATATACTCTGGCAAGTCCTGATGAGATCTGCTTCCCACTCATGCCTAATGCTTGTGGTTCCCTCTGATGAGAGTGGAACTGAGATAAGACACCTGTTGATAGCTAGGAGAGAAGCGTCCTAGTTGGTGTGTTAGTGTTCATAGCAGTCTGTCTCTGCAGCCTCAGGAGTGGTATTGCTTTGGGAAAGATGAAACTCCTGGAAGAGGTGGAACCCATGACTGTTGGTGGAGGAATAGAAACTTATGTGAAGAAAGACCTGGGTCTGAGGTAAGGAGGAAAACTCAGGAACTGCTGAGAATGGGAGGAGAACAGTGGGAGGAGTTGGAATAGTTCCAGGAACACAATAAGGGCATGTTCCGTGGTATGGAGACAAATGTAAAGAGAGACACAGTAAATGAAGGCTTAATAGATGAGTCTACTGTGGAAGTTTTTACCTTGTATTAGAGCTGCAGGTAACTCAGACAAGCTATATCTATGGATTCTATGGACTGAGTCATAATATTCAGCTCTGCAGTTAGCAGAAGGTAACTAACTAGGAGTTCTCAGTTCTAGTCATATGACAGTGAAATTCAGAGTCTTGGTTTAAGGTAACTGAATATACAGTTATCAGTAAAAACATATGTTGGAATACCTTTAGGTTTTTACTTTGTAAGATAGCCCTGTCTTGTTTGTGAGAGAATTTAAAATAGATGGTTTTGTTGCAGTGTTCTAATGTTTGTGAGACCTTTCTTCAAGCATACTTCTAAACAGTCAGAAATACCAATTGGTGGGGTTTTAGTGAACCTAAGCCTTTTGTCCTCTACAGAGTAAACAAATTTGTTCTACCTATTACAGTTCTGTGCTCCTGCACCGCCCATTTTCAGAGGCCTGTAACATCAGAAGAGGCATTGCTGTGCAAACAAGCTGTGCTCCTGGCTAGGTAAAGAATTGCCTGGATTGCTGGGCCCAGGGAGTGCTGGTGGATGGAGCTACATCCAGCTGGTGGCCGGTCACCAGAAGTGTCCCCCAGGGATTGGTGTGGGGCCCAGTCCTGTTTAATGTCTTTATCAATGATCTGGATAAGAGGTCCGAGGGCTCCCTCAGTTTGCAGATGACATGAAGTTGTGCAGGAGTGATGATCTGTTGGACAGCAGGAAGGCTCTGCAGGAGGATCTGGACAGGCCAAATCAGTGGTGCGAGGACACAGCTGCAGGAGGTTCAACAAGGCCAAGTGCCAGATCCTTCCCTTGGGTCACAACAACCCCAGACAGCGCTACAGGCTTGGGGGAAGAGGGGCTGGGAAACTGCCCAGTGGAAAAGGACCTGGGGGTGCTGCAACACAGGCTTGGATATGAGCCAGAGTGTGCCCAGGTGGCCAAGAGGGCCAAAGGCATCTTGGTCTGTATCAGGAAGAGCATGTCTGGCAGGACCAGGGTAGTGACTGTCCCCCTGTACTGGGCACTGGTGAGGCCACACCTCGAGTGCTGTGTCCAATTCTGGGCCCCTCAAGTCAAGAAAGACACTGAGGGGCTGGAGCGAGTCCAGAGAATGGCAAAAGAGCTGGGGAAGGGTCTGGACCACAAGTCCGATGAGGAGCAGCTGAGGGAGCTGGGCGTGTTTTGTCTGGAGAAGAGGAGGTTTAGGAGAGACCTTATCACTGTCTACAACTGCCTGAAGAGAGATTGTAGCCAGGTGGAGGTCGGCTTCTTCTCCCAAGTAACTAGAGATAGGACAAGAGGAAAGAGCCTCAAGTTGTGCCAGGGGAAGTTTAGATAGGATATTAGGAAACTATTCTTCACTGGAGCAGTTGTCAAGCATTGGAGCAGGCTGCCCAGGGAAGTGGTGGTGTCACCATGCCTGGGGTTATTTAAAAGCTGTGTGGATGTGGCACTTAGAGACATGGTTGAGTCGTGGACTTGGCAGTGCTGGGTTAACAGTTGAACTCTATGATCGTAAGGGTATTTTCCAACCTAAATAATTCTGTGGGTCTATTCTAGTGCTGGTCACAGGTTTTGTGTGCCATTGAAGGGGTGCCCAGCTTAAACCATGTGACTGAAGTGCCTTTAGATGTTTTAATTTTTTCCTGTGTGCCAAGGACAGTATTTAAAATGACGTTTCAGGGTTTTAAAGTAGTTTATGGGAGCAGTAAGAATGGTGAAATTTTATGTCACATTTTCATGAGTCTTCCCGGTGCCAGTGGTGAGGCAGTGAATCCTGGCTGCAGTGGTGGCTAGTGGGAAGAAGCAGAGAATTTGGGAAGTGTGTGTTAATGCTTGCCATGAATATTCCTAGCATCCAGTGATTCATGATTCAGATGCTTACTGAGTAAGAAGTGGTATCTATTTTTACTGACATTGAAGGGGGCTTCTTTTTTTAATAGGAACAATCTTACAGTAATTTTAGTAGCTTACAAATTTATTGCAAAAACAAGACTTGGGCCAAACTTGTCTGTAGTTGAGCAAGTTGCCTTTGCAGGTGGAAGAAGCAGCTTCTCACTCCTCGCAAAAATGTAGAGTTGGATATTAGTTGAAATTCTACTAAACACGGTGTAACAAGATGAGCTTCAGCACTTGAAGAGGAAAGCTTTATCGCAATTTAAGAAGCAAGCATTAGAGTTGGGTGGCAAATGTGTTCTTCAAATCAGCTACATTTAATGTCTAACCATACTTCTCCTGAATTCATCTCGCTTAAATTTCCAATATAGATGTAACATAGTAGCTTACCTTTCTTGATCAGACTGCATGACTTCATGAAGAACTCAAAGTGAATGTAAAAATACCTGAAAGCAGGTATTTCATATCCCCAACTCCCTTAGACATTTGTCTGCTCCTTTGTCTTCTCCATCTTCTAATGATACATTACCAGACAATGCTTCCTGCCTGGTCTTGCTCAGTCTTTCTGCATCTTCTGACCCAAGAATGGGTGGTGTGATGGACTAAAGCTCTTACAGACCCCATTTTCTGTAAAGACACGACACCATTTAACACTGAAAAATGAATTTCAGGTATCAAGGACTGATTCACTGTTTGGATAATTCATCTTGCGAATCAAACCTTTCCATTGACTGTAGAAATACTGATGGCTTTGCAGGCTAAACTATTGAATCGAATCATAAATGCTATACTTAAAAAAATACTGAGTTACATTTGGTGTTCAAATACTGCATGAAATTCTGTTTATGCCATTACTGTCAAAATACAATTGGAGGTCATCTTTGTAATTTTTTGTTTTGTTTCTGGTAAGGTATCCCCACACAGCAGTTCTCTAGGGTTTTTTGATGATTTTTGTTGGGTTCATGTTTCAGTTTCCACGTATCCTGTTGCCTATTAGTTGGAATGGATCTGAATTACTAAAATGTAGAACCTGAAAAGCTTACTGTCAAGCTGGCTTGTTTTGGAAGTCACAGACAAGCTTTACCTCCACCTAAAAATGGAATTAGGCACTGCTTGTATATTCCAAAGTAGGATTTCAATGTCATAGCTTGCACTACTTTAGACTATAACACTGACAAGTTTCATGAGTAAAAGCATACTTAGGCACTCTATCCTTGCTGATCTAGGGCACGGGAGCACCAAGTGTTGGACACCCTCCCAAAAGCTGGCCAGCTGGACCTTGTCTGAATGTCTTTTGTAGTCTCCAGCAGCACCTGCTGGACAAAGTTGTTAACTGTGCACTGAACTTTTGTCTTTGAAGTGGTTGTGTGCTGATGTGACACTCGACCCTGGTTGTTAGAAAGCTTTATCTTGTTCTGCAGCAGTGACCAAGCATTCTTGCCAGCAGTAGATCAGGTAAGTGTCTTTTAATTTGTTCATCCCCACTCACCCCTTTGGCTGTGGAGGCTTGGAAAAGGCACCCTCACCAAGTGTCCTTATATATGGTTTGGTATGTAAGATATCCACGTGTTTAATAAACCTCTGTGTGCAAGACCTACAAATATCCCTGCTATATCTGGGCATGAGGACCCGGGTCCAACCACGGCCAGCCAGAGTGAAATCAGGGCTGTGCCCTGCTGAGCCCTCCCTCCCTCCAGTGAAGCCTGGAAGCCCTCTGAGGAAGCACTGCCGAGCCGACCGAAGGTTCTCAGCTCCAGAAACGGGACACAGAGAAAGCAGGAGGAAACTGGGCAGGACAGCACTCAGAAAAGAGAGGTCCCGCTTCTGTCTGAACGGCTGGAATTGGATGAGGATCCCAAAGTATAATGGGATTGGGCTAGGGGAAAGGGAGGTGCCCTGAGGAGAGAATATTGCTGTGTCTAATTAAACAGGAAGCAATTTATTATTGTTTAACGTGTTGCTCAGAGATCTGAGGGTGTACACGCCTAAAAATGAACTTGAGATTCTGGATAGTCTTGAAAAATCTGAAGCATTGGTTTCAAAGATCTTCCTTTTGCCCATTGTGTGACTCCCTTATAATACACAATATGAGCATTTAGTGTGACATCTGAATTATCACGCTGGTCTAAACTGATTTCTGTTTGACTCCAGATGAAAGCAGACTAAGTGGCCTGACTCTGATTAGTGACCTTCTGTGTATCCCTAGGGTTGCTGCCAGACAAGTGGGCTAATGGACATAAAACCTGCTGCTGTTACTGAATTTATGCACAGGAAGATTCTACGTGTTCAGCTTGCATCCTGCAGGAGAAGGTCTTGTTCATCTATTGATGTACAGACAGCAGAAGGCACCACTAATGAAAGTATTTTATGCAAGGTGTTTTCAGGGTAGGGATGGGGGAACAGGAGAAACACCTGCTATTCCCAACCTTTAGTAGTCTCACCAACCTTAAGTGATGTTTCTGCCTCTGCAGCTCTTTCCTCTTGCCTCTTTTCACTCTCATCTACTTAGGCGTTAAGATGTTCAGGGCAGAATCTCCCCATATATTTTATCCATGCCTTAGCACATGGGATTTTAAACTCCTTTTGATCCTTGTAGATATTGAGTCAAGGCTGGATTGATGGGGCAAGGCCACTGTATAAGGTTCAACAAGGCGAAGTGACAGGTCCTGCTCTTGGGTCACAACAACCCCAGGCAGTGCCACAGGCTGTGGGCAGAGTGGCTGGAAAGCTGCTCAGTGGAACAGGACTTAGGGGTGCTGGTCAACAGTGGTTGAACACGAGCCAGAGTATGCCCAGGTGGCCGAGAAGGCCAATGGCATCCTGGCTTGTGTCATAAACAGTGTGGCCAGCAGGAGCAGGGCAGTGATTGTCCCTCTGTACTGGGCACTGATGAGGCCACACCTCAAGTGCTGTGTCCAGTCCTATGAGGAGCACCTGAGGGAGCTGGGGGTCTTTAGCCTGGAGAAGAAGAGGCTCAGGGGAGACCTTATTGCTCTCTACAAGAAGCTGTAGCCAGGTGGGGGTCAGTCTCTTCTCCCAGGTAACAGTGGTAGGACAAGAGGACATGGCCTTAAGCTGTTCCAGGAGAGGTTTAGATGGGACATTAGGAAAAATTTCTTCACTGAAAAGGTTGCTAGGCATTGGAACAGGCTGCCTAGGGGAGTGGTGGAACCACCATCCCTGGAAGTCAAAAAACCTGTGGATGTGGCTCTGAGGGAAATGGTTTAGTGGTGAACATGGCAGTGCTGGGTTAATAGGGGGGCTCAGTGATACTGGAGATCTTTTCCAACCTTAAAGATTCTATGATTCTGACTGTGTTCCACATTAACCCTGCTTAAACAACTTTTTCCAGTCGCTATTTCTCTTCCCAGTTTCCATCCCAAAAGATGGTATCAGATGGTTACTGCAGCACACATGGGACTGAATTTCCTCTTCCTCTCTGCAGGTAAGGTGTCTGTGGTATTCTGTTCTATGGCGAGTTCTATAACTTGGTGAGAAATACCTTATCAGCTCGAAGTGTAGAGTAAGATGTGTGTTACCAGGGAGGAACTGAAAGGTAACTTAATGTTTTACCCCTTCATTTTGTTTGTTTTCTGAAGTTTAAATAAAAATGCATGTATTGTGCACATGTGTATAAATAATAGAAAACCACAGTGAAATAAGAGTGCCTTGCTGTAATCCCTTTAAAGATTGCTCTGGAAGTCTTAGTGAATTTTCCATTCACTTTGTTTTTTGTTGTTGTTTGTTTTTTCGGAGAGACTGAACTGCCATTCTGATCCAGCACCTAATGCTGCTTCCTGTTTCACCTAAAACTACTAAAGTAGCTTAAAATAGCAGAAAAAACCAAATTCCTCAGATGTTGAGGACTGGGTCATGCTGTAATGTCAAATATACTTACTGCCTTTTATGCTCTCCCCCAATGTTTCCTTGGGATGTCTTATGGCAGGAGTAGTCTATTGATAATAAACACTAATATTTGCTTCAGTTTTATTTTCTCCTGAAACATCACTGTGAAGTGGCAGATGCTGGAAACACAGTTTGCTGCAAAGTTGGCTTAATGGTCTTCAATTTCTGTTTGCTTCCATTTAGTTTTCTTGTGGAGAATGAAAATGACTGGTCTCGCCAAGGCTGGGAAGATTTTCCCGGGGCTAACAATGAGCAGAAAACTGAGTTACTGAAGTGCCGGAATTCTTTCCTTGATGTCAGTTTAACTGACTCAGTGGCATAAAACAAAATTAGTAACGGTTCAAGTGCGTAATCTTTCCTCTGGTTAGAACTTCCCTGACAAATACTTATTATTTGGCTAACAAGGAGTAATTAAGCTCCTGCAAAGAGGACCAAGAGAAAAGTGATTGACCCCTTAAGGCTGAGCCTCAGCAGGGTCTAACTAAAGCTCCTTCCTGAAACTGTGAGTCACTCCGTGAGACTGAGCCAGTTTTCCCTGCCTTCAGTCATGTTTTTAGCTGTGGTGAGGAAACAAAATTAGAATAAGCACAGATTCAAAAGAAAGTTGCTGAGATCTCAGACAACTTTTAGGAAAAGCAGAAGTATTTGAAGTTGCATCAGAACTTGATTTTGTACCACACAAGCAGTTTAGGGTTTATGTAGTGCTATCAAGGGTTTCTTGGTTAAATGTGATCTCTGTTAATTAATGTTTAATGGATTACATGTCAATCTTATCTTCAAAGGTTCAGAATGTAAAGTCTTTGATAAGCAAAGATGCAGACTAGCATATCAAAATAGAAGGGTTGCTTAAAATAACTCACATTTTGGGTGTGGATGCAGTTAGTCCTGTAACTTTGTTAAAGTTATTTTGGGTAAGCATAAAAAACAAAGGTTTGGTTCCACTGCAAGTTTGTCTGCGTATGAACTTCATTTTAACTGGTTTTGCTCAGTTAGTTCAATCCTATAAAAACAATATTAAATATGAGTATAGTTATATAGAATCATGTACTAGGTTTATGCATAACTTGTAAGTATATTTTTTGATTAATCTACCAAGTGCTGGAGCAGCTGAGACTTGTATAAACCACTCATTTTAATGAAACATTTGAGCATGGACTGCTAACCTAGTGACCTGAATGGGACTATTTATAGTCTGAGTGGAAAACAAATCCTGTTCTGGCAAAGGATTTTAGCATGTCATTTAAATCAGGAGTAACAGAAGCCAGCAAAAAGAATGAAGAGAAAATGAAAGGCAGCACACGGGGTTTTAGTGGGGGTTTTTGTGGAAGTTTTTTTTTGGTTGGCTGGTTTTTGTTGTTGTTGGTCGGTTGGTTGGTTGGTTTTTATGTGTGTGGGTGTGGTGGGGTTTTATTGTTTTCTACAGTTTCTGGGGCATTTTGTTTTGATTTCATTTTTCCACTCTATTGTTTTTACCAAAAATTCAAACTGCCAAAAAAATCACTGAAATCTGGTCAAAGCAGAGATTAAGTTTCTGTCACTGAAGATTCATGTGTGAACTGCATTAATTGCTTTTCTTCAGTGACTTTTCACAGAATCTAACTGTATTTTAATGCACTCTAATAAGGATGTTCTGTTTTTACTGATGACCTTGTGAGAGCTCAGCTACCAAATTATACAAAAGTTGTATCTTTCTGTCTTAAGTGGAATAGCTGTGTTCAAATTGGAGAAATGCTAATGTATTTTAAGATGGTAGATGTTTCTGTATAGTAACAGCTGTAATGTTAGCAAATCAGATTCATTAGGAAATTTAATCCAAATAATTTTTGATGCTAATCATATAGTTCACACTATCCATCTTGAGGAAAGAGCATAAATGTTTGTGGATTGCAAAGTCTCGAATAAATTATGGAGAAAAAGCTTCAGAAAAAAGAGGGGGGAGAAAGGCTGTTAGGATATGTTCAGTGAATAAGGCAGGTTATGTTTGAGAGCTGACTGTGCTACTGGGAGACTCTGACATCTCTGCTAGAGAAGACACTAAAGAATAAAAATTACCAGAAATTGGTGGATGATTCTAGTCTCCAATTCACCGCATAAAGAAAACAAATAATCTGAATTGTCACTTATGAGAATTACAAACACTTCCTACAGTGGAGTTTGCTGTCTGCTCATCTGCCCTGGTCCTGGCCAGAAGCCCATTGTATCTGGAGGATCAGTGATCCATGCAAGTTAGGTCTGTGCCTGCCCAGCTTGTGCTGAGCTGTGCTGTCTGTCCAGCCTGGCCTCTGGGCCCACGGGGGACAAATTTCCCTGGCTTTTTCCACAGGATTTTTTGGGCAGCTCCTACATGGTACCTGCAATGACACCGCTGCGTGCCCTGCCCTTTACCTGAAAATGGCAGCAAGGGGTTCTGCTGTGAACATCCTTTATGTCTGGCAATAGAAACAGCAGAAAATAGAATAAATAGAAACAGTAGAAAATAGTAGAAATAGAAAATGTATAGAGTTGTTTCCTTGAAAGAAAATCCTGTAATAGCTTGAATGACCAAAACAGTGTGACTTTTCCTTGGGCAGGATGTGTGTGACGTGCTGCAGCTGGCTGATGCTGCACAGCCCAGGTTTCCCGAAGGAACATAAGGTTATCTGCACTGTTCTCTCCATTACAATGTTGGCTGCAATAAATGGTATTTTAAGAGACACTTTAGAATCTGAGTGCCATTCTTACTGGAATCACAATAAACCAGCACCACCTGGCACAAAACAGTCATCAAACTGTACCTGCCAGAACTATTTCTCTTAGAGTGCTATTTTTGTTCTGATGATGCAATTGACTGAAGATCAAAATTGGGCAAACACTAATTTTTCCCCCTTCTATTTATTATGTCTCTTGAGTTTGCGACCTTAATGGTTCTGCATGAAATCCATGAAAATAAAACCTTAATCATGGGCTGTGTTCTGTGAATGACAGTCACACGCAGTGTTCAAAGCAATGTATGTGGGTTCGACACTTGCAGACAGACAGAAAAGTGTGAGCTTTTCTATCAATTGCAGGAAACAGTGCATGCAAGAGTCTTATTTCTCAGCCTTTGTCAGCCAGTAAGTGTTAGAGAGTTTTGTACCCTCTGCTGCTAAGACCACGCCCATCATCCCTCAGTACTTCTCACTCATTGTCCTTTTCTGCAAAATAAGCTCACAGAGCTGCCTTCAGTGGGTGGCTCATATTTGGGCCCAGGGCTTCAGTGCATTTGGGATTTTGGATTCTGGCTGACATCATTTATGGTGTCTCCTGTTCAGACTGAAATGCCAAAGACATCCATCAAGTTGTACAAAAAGGCCATTCCATCATTCCTCTCCCCAAAGCTGGTCTGAAGAGGCATTTTTGGCTATGTAGACCAACCAACACACCACTTAGCCAAAAAAATAGGTACTCCATATGTGAAAAAAAAGACCATTGAGATCACAGCATTTACATCATAAATAATAATTTGCCTTTCCTACAACATGCAGAAGAAATGATGCATAAATTTATTTTATTAATCTCAGTTGAAGTCCTTGCACAGCTGCTGCCCTCACCAGTGCTTATTCCAACCCACAGCATTAAAGAGGACTTAACACAAAAAACCTACCCCAAACACCCAACAACTCTCAAAAAAACCTTCCAGCAACACAAGTCCTTCCTTCTGATCACGTTTTGTTTGGCTTCTGCTCTGGAAGTAGTGGAGAAGGAGGGCTTTTTAGCTCTCCCCCTGCCCTGGGACTGCACTGCACTCTCTCCAGCTGTGCGCAGCCTTCCTTCCGAGCTGCTTTGGCGGCAGAAAAATTCCGGGAGGAAAGCTGCTCCTCTCCATGTGAGGTATATCCTGCTGGGAACACTGGACCTGAGACTTCCATAAATTCCATTCACTGGCTTGATTTTATTCCTGGTCTTCAAAAATCCACAGTTTTCTAGGGGGAAATTCTTTGGAAAGATAGAAAAGTACCAGGCTCACTGATACTTTCATGACAGCTTTCATTATCATGTAGTACTTATTTTATCTATCTAATGGCACATCACAATGACAAGACGGTTTTATTTACTATCTCAACTGAGGTGAAAACCCTGAACAATATTTTAATACTACTGAAGAACGGTAAAATGAGAGATCTTAATTTATTCATCCATATTACAGCGAGCCATCAGAAATAAAACTGAAAGGGACAAAATCTTGCACTTGCCCATTTAACCGTGTACATTTCCTAGTAGGAAAAAAAAGCAGACCCGCGATAGGAGAGAAAGCTTTGGAAGGCGGGAGAACGAGACGCGGAGGAGCAGGGTGCTCCCGCCCGAGGGCGATGAGGGGCGCGGGCGGG
>WEIT01027158.1:78226-116318 GCA_013389985.1 Dryoscopus gambensis
GGGCCGGGACACGGCCCAGGCGGTCCCCGCCGAGCGCTGACACCGGCGGCACTGGGACCTGCCTGGGGCGGTCAGCTCCGGGGGACGCGGGCACTCGCTTTCGGGGCTGTCCTGGGCGCTGTAAATCGCGTTTTCCCCCCCGGGGCTGCGGTTCGTGCCACGGCATCGCTGTCCCTGCGGGCCCCGGACGCCTCCGTCCCGCGGGAGGCTGGCACGGACCCGTCCCGGAGCCCGGGCAGGCTGATTTTCATTCTGCCCAGGCAAGCGCTCCGTTCTCCCCGAGATGTCAGTGCACAAACCCTTGTTGTGCTTCTGGTCCGCTTTTAACCACATGTCCTTGCTACCCTTTCTGGCCAAAATCTTTTGTGGGGTAGCCACAAGGTCCCATCTATAGGGGTTGGCTGCGTCCAAGTGAAATTCACAGCTTGCCAAGGGGAGAGAGAGGTTCCACAGTGCTCTCTTATTTGGATATAAACAGGAGAATTAGTCAAGAGGCTCCAACTGTGCCATTCTTTCCTTAGCTTATACGCTGAAGTAGTGTTTGTGCTCTTAAAAGAGCTCTCAGGCAGCTCGCTGAATCCAGTCCCATCTTGGCCCTGCTTTATGGGACCGTCTTGGCCTGGGAATAATAGCAGGAATCTGGCTAAATAAATATTTTGAATAAGAACGCAACACCTGTTGACATTCGAGACTGTGGATCCTTGTGCTCGACGCTGGGGCTGTGTGGGCCGCAGGAATTAGCTGAGGCTGGCGCCTTTTGTGGGATTAACTTCACGAGCGACGGTGGCCGTGCTGTGGGTGGTATTTCCAAGCGTGGCTGGTTGCTCATGGGCTTTATTTTTAGCATTATGTAATGAGGGTCCAGAGCAGGCAGTGTGCTGCAAACAGCCTGTTCCTCTTCTCCTTTTCTTCTCTTGGGGTGACCAGGCTGTGAGATAGAGCTGAACTTGGCCAGAAGTGACTGCGAGATGCCAGACCTGGCTGTGAGCTCAAGCTGAAAATGTGTGCAGGTCCTGGGTTTTTCACAGGGGGTATCAATGAAAGTGAGTATTTGTGTTCTAGCGTTGCAGGATGAACTGAAGCAGGTTGCAGAGAAGTTTTTTTTTTGTTGTCCTGCTCTTTGTAGGAATCCTGTTTTCCTGTCATGCTGCCGACCACGCCTTGTGTGCTCCATGCGCTCACCTGAGGGTGTCTGCAGCATGTGTTGTCATGCAGGCCAGTGGAAAACTTCTTGTGGTCCTCAGCTGCTGGGCTGAATGAAATGGCTAAAGAAGCTGCCAGTGTGCTGGTGGGCTGGTACAGCTGCTGCTGTCTTGGTGTCATCACTTAAAGATGGAAAAAAAATAGGGCTTTGTGTGTCTGTGCGCTTCTGTCTGTGACATAAAGGCTCCTGTGGGAAGTGTTAGCTGGAGGATCTGGGAGTGCAGAAACAAGCCTGAAATGAGGCTGCCACCCTCTCCTGTGGCCACCAAGAATTAGTTTTCAGGACACACAGGAGAGGGTTGAGGGTGTTCTTACACAGACTTTTTGTGGCAAATGATGAATGTGGTGTCAAACTGATGGTCCTGCTGGGAGAAAAGGTGTGCATGATGGCAGTGACCCCACATGGTTAAAAAGGGCAGGCAGGACAGCAAAAGAGAAGTTCCTATCTGATAGAGATAGGGCTATATTGTCCTGAAGAAGGTGTTTCACAATGAAGTGTTTCTCATCGTCGTGAGGAAGATTTAGCACTCCTGTGAAATGGAGAGATGGTGCTTGGAGATCAACAGGTTGGTAGAGATCTGTGACACTAGAAGAATATGCTTAATAATTTAGTGGAACTGCTGTTTTAAAAAAAATGATAAAAACCTATTTTTTTGTGAGAATGGCAGTGTTGTAACCTGCTGAACACTTCCCTCCTCAATAAGACAACTTCCTGGCAATGGGTCTTTGGTTTGTGTAATCCAGTATAAGGTGGTGCCATCACGTTGCAGAGAAGTTCCCCGAGGATAACACCTTTCATTGTTAAAGGCAGTGATTCCTAGTTGCTCTGCCTAGAAGTGACCTTTGATCCTTTCATAAAAATAAATAATTAACTTTAAATACTATGAGAAAAAGAAATGTGCGTGTATGTTCTGTAGGTGAGGCCCTACTGCAGAGGGTTTGCATCACACATTTGTTTTCAATAAATCTAGAGCAGATGGAAGGAGGTGAGTCAGTTGGTTCTGTTTTGTCTGGAGAAACAGCAAATGCTTGGGGGCAAAAGTTGGACTTGCTTGGAACAGTAAGGATGTCATGAGATGTCTTTTATCCATTTGTATCTTCTGTATATGTTCTGAGCTGCTGAGAGAACAAACAGTTGTATCAGACCTCTGTGTAATTTTGAATATTATCTTCTTCCAGTATGCAGTGAAATTTTTTTGTGTTTGTTTGGATTTTTCTACTTTTTTTCCACTGGTAATCTTTAGAAGTTCTACTGTTATGCTGGCTGCAGCTCTTAGTCTTTTTTTTTACATCAGCAGAAACGTTTGTGTATTCTGTTCTTAAATTACAGCTTTAAAGCTGGACACAATTGTCATTTTGCCAGTGTGTTTTGGGACATTCAAACACTGATACAGCAAGACAGGTGTAAGTTCTGTGTATGCAGTTACAGCTGCTGCTGTGATTCCAGCATGAGCTACATGCAAATTACTTCCTTTCCTACATACGAAATCCAATTTCATCTTTCTTGCAATCTGCAATTTTAAAATTAACTCATTTTAGAAGTTTCTCTAAGGTGCCAGCATTAAATCCGTTTTTCATATGGATCTTGAAACATTGCAGTTTTAAATACAGTTCCCCTTGATAGCCAGCAGAACTGGTTGTAGTGTGTGCGTATGGTTGGATCTTGGAAAGGATACACAGCAATTAGTTTTTACACCTTCTCTGGAAGCTCTTCCACATGTTGCTTTGTGACTTGTCTCTGCTTAGGCAGTGGGTTTGTCTTGGTATTCTTGTTTTGTTTTATATGCTACACTGGAGTGGATTTTCTAAGTCTTGGGGTCTTGGGTTCCTGGGTGATGTCTGCAGAATGTGGATGGTGAGCCACTTGTGAAAATACTGTCTCATTCAGGCCTGTATTTTAACTTCGGGTGACCAAAGCTGCTTGTCAGGCTTAGAAAATTTATACTGGTCTATTCTCATCTGGGGTGTTACAGGGTTATTATAGCTCTTACCTTTGCTTTGGCTTTCCACTGAACGTGAAGTCAGTGGCCTGTGGGAAGAGAAAGAATGGTGTAATCAGGGGTGAGAGGGGTGGTCTGACCAGAGAGGAAGACCTTGAACAATGTAGCGAGGCAGGGGCAGGGTTGGGAGCCTGCGCCAAGTGGGCAGGACCCCGGCCGGACAATCGGCTTTGTACGGCGGTGGAGGGCGGTAGGAAATTAGTCACCGTGACTCACGGGGAGAGGGTCCTGCTCTGGTGCTCTCAGCGGGGCTAGGAGTGTGCGTGTTAGGGTAGCCATGAGCAATCCTGTCAGTGAGGTGTGAGGGAGGGATGCTGCTCTGCCAGGAAAGCCGGGGCCACTTGTAGACTAAAACAGGGAGCATGAGGAAACGACGGGGCCATGATGCCATGCTTAAGAGGAGCAGCTCCCAGTGGATCAGCAGCCCCTTGAACCTTTTGTCCCAGCAGTGTGCCCAGGTGGCCGAGAAGGCCAATGGCATCCTGACCTGTATCAGCAATAGTGTGGCCAGCAGGAGCAGGGCAGTGATTGTCCCCCTGTACTGGGCCCTGGTGAGGCCACACCTTGAGTGCTGTGTCCAGTTCTGGGCCCTTCCGTTTAGGGAGTACCCTGAGGTGCTGGAGCAAGTCCGGAGAAGGGCAGCAAATGTGGTGACAGGTCTGGAGCACAAGTCCTGTGAGGAGCTGCTGAGGGAGCTGGGGGTGTTTACCCTGGAGAAAAGGAGGCTCAGGGGTGACCTTATCACTATCTACAACTGCCTGAAGAGAGACTGTACCCAGGTGGGGGTTGGCTTCTTCTCCGTGGCAACCAGCAAGGGGACTAGAGCTTAAGCTGCACCAGAGGAGGTTCAGGTTGGACGTTAGGAAGAATTTTTTCACAGAGGGGCAGAAGAGCTATTGGAATGGGCTGCCCAGGGAGGTGGTGGAGTCGCTGGAGGTGTTTAAGGAACGACTGGACGTGGCACTCAATGCCATGGTCTGGTTGACACGGTGGTGTTTGGTCATAGGTTGAACTTGATGATCTCAAGAGGTCTTTTTCAACCTAATTGATTCTGTTTTGTCAACTGATTTCAGGGAAGATGTAGAAGAAAGATGCAGTACATGGAATATGTTTTACAGGGAGCTCCTCCTAAGGGCTGGGAGCCACAGGGCAGAAGGGCACTTCCCTTGGCAACTCAGGCAGATGCAGGCTGACACCAGTGTGTGACTTGGGGGCCAGGGGGGATTGTGCAGGTAAGGAAGGCAAAAGGAAGGCAAAAGGAAGGGTGAAGTTGTTGAAAATGGTGATGAGGGGGTGCACAAGTTCCCGGGGGTGAAGGAAGTGAATGAAGGAACAGGAGCTGGTGTGGGCGAAGGGCGCAAGTGTCAGGAACCTGAGCCGGTGGAGGCTGGGCTGGAATACACTCATCCAATGGTGAAAGAGGCTGCTGCAGTAAGCCCCACGTTAAATAATGAGGCTCCAAATGGGGTGTCTGCTATGTGGATAAGGAAGCTGTACCTTGGGGATGAGGTGATGTAGGATATGGTGTGCTTACGGTGTACCTGGATGAAAAGACCTGGTGCTTGTGACAAGGGGCTTATATGGATGCTACTTTAACGCTGGTCATAAAAGAAAAAGGGAAAGTACTTGTGAGTAGCCTTATTTTGGCTGGGTGGCTGCTGACATGGATGTTAGGGAGAGATGAGCCAAGAATGTCTTGGAATGAATTCACACAAAGCCACTGAATGGAGCTGTCAGGATCTGGGATGCCAACATTTTAAAATCTGAAAAAGAGATGGGGAGGGGGAAGAGCCCCCTGAAAGATGGAAAAGAAAAAGAGAAAACTACCAAAGAAGCTGACAATAGCTGCTGCAGGATTAGTCTGCCCTGGTAATGCTCCCACTGTCATCTGGGCCAAATTTTTGCCACTGAGCAGTAAGTAGTCTAGCAGATCCTCCCTCTCCCTGTAGAAATGCCAGCTTTTATGGACATGGTTAAATGGAACTACTCAGATGGTAACAATTCAACACGTGCTGAAAGTTTTGGAAAATGGGAGCTCAGAGGGGAGCAGCTATGGCAGAGTAGACCTGAAGGGAAAGCAGCATGAAATGGGGCATAAATAAAGTAAATCCGAAGTCTGTGATGACCTTTGGCGTTCAGCTTGCTTCTCTTAGTATTTGGAACAGAACACCTTCAGTGTTCCCAGGGAAAGGTGGGATGCCACTAGGCATCTTTCTTACAAAACTTTTCCTTGAAAGTGAAGGAATTGCACCTGGAGTGCACTGGTGTCATGAACCCCGTGCAGGCTGCTTGTGCTGTCTCACACTCAGGTTTGGGGACCCCCACTGTACCCATGTGCTGCAGCAGGGATGAGTCTCTGGGCTGCGGCAGGAGGTGGCTTTGGCATGAAGGTAAATTGTTAAATGTGGCATCCAGAGCGTAAGAAATGCAGAAAGAGAAAGGTGCCTAGCAACCCTGCGGGCACTGGGGGAATAATCCTGACTGGTACAAAACTTCCTCATGGTTGGTGTAGCTTCTGCAAGGCAAGGTGATTTTTTTGTGCCCCAATTAACCTAGTGCTCAACTAGTTGTTGTTTGTTTTTTTTAAATTTTAATTGTTAATTAACATTGAGTATCTTCTGGTCCAGGTAATGTGATTTGAGAGAACAAAACCAAACGAGACCTCAGGGCAGAATATTTCAGGCTTACCCTGCAAGTGAAGAATTCAGCTGGCACTTGGCCGTGTTAGAGAATGGCAGGCTTTGGCAGGCGCCAAGGAATTTCCTGAGATATGAAAAGAGAGCACTGGGCACAGGAGAGATCGCAGATAAGGCAGATCTTAGAAAATCATTGAAAGTGGAATTCTTTCCTGGTAAACTGGTCGCTTGATGTGGAAACCACCTAGGTTTCTGACAGCCCAAGCACAGCAAGAAGGCCAAAAAAAGAAGACGGATATGTAGAAAGGACATGATAAGAAAGTATTTTATTGAGACTTTTAGTTTACTTTGGTAGTAAGCTGCAATCAATCATGCTTTTAGAATATTTTTATTAGCTGAGTATTTTTTTAGATAGTATTAGCAACTACAGTGTGGTTGGAAAACAATGATCATCGCTATCTCTCAGAAATTCAAGAATCCGTCAGGCTCCTATAAATAACAACAGAAGCCTTAAATAGAAGGGGAAACACACATGATAGTATGTTCCCCCAGCCCCACATGTAAATCACATGGACTCAAATACTTGATCTGATGTGGTGGTTAGAGACAAGGATAGATTGAAGTGAAATATGCTGTTCATGGAGAGTGGTGTGAAATGTGATAACTTCTAAAAGCTCTTGAGCTGCTTTGGGAAGTGCAGCTTTTGTTGTGCTGTGGCTGATGCTGTTTAACTGTTTTTAAATTTCTACACCTTATTGACTGTAATACCTTAGTGTTAGCATACATCAGTGAAAATATGTATTTCTCATGGAAATACCTCCTTTTCTAAAAGCAAGTTTAACTTCAGAGGTATGTGAAAAGGAATTCTCTGAACTGGATATACATCTTGGGCTATGTTTGTAGTATTTTCTGCTAACTAACACTTAGATTCTGCTGTCTCCTTATCACGCATCAGAATAGTAAATGTACTTTTTCTTTTTTCTTGGGGGTGGGTGGGTGGGGGAAAGCCCAGACATTTTAAGTGTGTAGCTTTGGTTTGATTTCCTAGGCTTTGACAACTTCAGACTTTCACTTCTTGTTTTACAGCTACTCCATCTTTGACCACTTTATGTCTTTTCACCTAAACAGACATGCTTATAAGTTTTCTGCACTTTTTTTTAAACTCTTTTCTCTTTGCATCATTTGGGTCTGTTTTTTAAAATTCTGTAAAACCCACAAAATTCAGTTGCACTCTGTTCCATGTAGTTGTTGATTTAAAAAAAAAATAGCACTGGCAGCATCTTTTCAGAAAATGTGATCTGTTTTACCTCTGTGTAATTTTGTTTTAGCTGTATTTTTTGCCTTTGGTACATTTTTTCCACGCAGACCATGGCACGGCACGTGATACTAAATCCTTTAGGCAGCTCATGTAGGTGGTACAGGATCTTCAGAGGCTCAGCTCTGCATCATGCCAAGGGAGAGGGCTCCCCAGTGCTTGGGGTGCAGTGGCAGCCTGTTACAGGGCTGACCCGCCTCCAGACAGAGCAAAGGGGAGGGATGGTGTTTTGCCATTTTTTGGAAGTGCTGGTGGCACAGGAGTCACTGCTGCCCAGGCTCTGCCTTTCTGTTGGTACTGAGGTGTTGGTCTGTGCTTGCAAAGCTCAGCTCAGGCTGAAGAAGTTGAGATGTGCTGGCTACCAGTTAGTTTTCAGTAATTCGGTACTTCCTTAAAATTAGTCAAGTGTGTAGTCTCTTCTTGAAGGTCATTTCTCAAGAACAGACATGAGTGTTAGTGGGTGTCGAGTTCTTGACATACTTCATGCAAATAGCTTTTTAAAATAAAAATTTGAGAAGCACACCTAAACCCTTCCCCTTTCTGTAACACAACTTTCCTTTGCCAACTGAAACATGGGGTCAGCGTTGAGAAGCAGCCCAAAAGCAAGCAGATGGGAGAAATCCGTAGTTAATGCTTTCATCCAAATAGTCATTTCTTTGTAAACTAAGGCTACATATTGAGTTGTTTTCTTTGTTACTCATTTTCACTAGATATAAGTATTTATAATTTCAAGGGCTAGGTGTTTGTGGTTGTTTTGATAGCTGTCTGACTTCACTCTGCAAATATTACTCTGGTGTTCCTGCATGCCGCTCTTGGTTTTCAGCTGCATGAGTATATATGTACAAAGGGGAGCTTGTGTAGCTGCATTTGCCGTTCTCTAGGGCTGGACCTCTCTGTGCTGGCACGGCCTCTGTAACATGCAGCTCTCTGAAACCATAGAATCAGGATTTTTTAGTTATGTTTTGCTTTCTGACAAAAGTGTTGGGCAGAACTTGTGGTGACATCAAAGTGTCACTTTGCACATGGTTTTGGAGTCACAGGTCTGCTCTGGAGGGAGGAACACACCATGGTTAAGGCTGACAGCAGTGTCACTGGTTTCTCTTCTGTCCTTAGGTCCTTTCCCACAACTTGTGCACAGTGTTAAACGTTCCCCATGATCCAGTGGCCTTGGAAGAGCACTTTAGGGACGATGATGAAGGACCAGTTTCCAATCAGGGCTACATGCCTTACCTAAACAAATTCATCTTGGAGAAGGTAAGTTTTGGATTCTCACATTCTGTGCTTTCTTGTATCAGCTTTTGTTGTTACTGTCTTTGCAGTAACTGGTGCATGCAGGAGGTTGCTGCTGGTGTGCAGACACTGTTTGGGAGTCTGTCTGTGGGGTCGTCACGGGGCAGCTACTCTGGAGAGTCTGTGCCTAAAAATGGAAGGGTACACTGTACTCTATCTCTTCTCTCCTTGGTTTCTGTTTCCGGTTACATCTGGCCCTTGCCTAAGCTGTGTTCATGCAGAACTGTGTTCATATTAATAAAGCACCTCAGCATGAATTTATCTGAAAATGTCTGAGAGCTCTAGGTTGTCCCACTTTATACTACAGCTATAACAGAATATTGTCACAGACTCCTTTGCAAACAGAAAGGGCAAAAATATCTTCACTGTTAGTCACGAAATAATTTAATAAGTAGATCCCTTCAGAGAGTTACAGTAGGTGACATTAGGGTGTGTTGTGAAGTTTTGTCCTGCAAGTTCTTTCCTTTCATGTCTGAGCACTCTTGAGCCTTCCACTGTGCCTTGCTTCGGGAGAAACTCTGGAAAGACAGCAGGGTTTCCCCTCCTCTCCTCTCCATCATGTTCTAAAATAGATAATCACTGGGTTGGAAAGTTAGAAACCCCAAACAATGATCTTCCTGCTTTTTTCTGACTTCTGTTCACGTACTGGGCTGGACAGCAAACGCAGCTCATGTGATGATGGAAACATCAGCTTCAACACCACTGATTTCTCATACACTTGAGGGCCAGCCCCAGAAACCCTCAAACTTTGATGTTGTGGCTCCAGAGATGCAGAGCTGTTTGCTCTCTTTTGCTCTGTGAAAAAGTCCTGAACTGGCAGACTGCCGAGAACTCCAGTGCAGCAACTGCAGATGATGCAAACTCCTCAGCCCCATTTGCTGATTTTTGCTCCTTCATTTAATAGCGGTGGAAAATGTGATATATATAATGCAGTCTGGCAGCTTCCATCTAGCAAAAACTTACCAGCTTCTCTGCTTCTCCAGTCTGTGTTTCTCTCGTACCCAAAGAGTATGAGAGACACCCTCAAGAGTGTCCTATTTGATGTGTGGGAGTTGTTGGCCTTTAATACACATAAAGGTACCTCCTTAATGTCTTGGTTGTTTGATGCTGAAGAACCTTACTTTGTCTGTAAGAAGCTGTAATCTCATCTTGGCTGTGTGAGATCCTGTAAGATTCAGTGGAGACCAAGCAGTTTGAATGCAAATTCTGGAAAAAAAGAAAAGGTCTTCATTTATTTTGACCAAAGGATTACAGTGGGAGAGGCTGAACCACAGTGGATTAATACTCTTTGTAGGCAGTAGCAACTCATTAAATAAAGAAAACCCAAAAGATATATGTATGGCTCTTTCAAACGTAAAAGTGCTTTATTGTTAAAGGGCGTTTATAGGGAGAATAGTTACGGAAATGAAGAGCAAAACTGCATTTAAGTAACACTTTTACCTGAAAATGACAGACCTGGCTATGTAAGTAAGTAGATATGAAAGGGAAGAACATGACTGTGTGTAGTTTCTTGTGTTGTTTTATTTATATGCTGATCTGGCTTCCAGTGATTGCCTGATATATCCATATCATCAGTTAATCTTAAAAGATGAAAGTGTTAAGGAACAGGATTAAATTACCTGTAACTTCCTGTTATTTGATCCTGACTAAATGCTTGTAAACAAGAAAATTAGTGAAGTTATTTTGACAGAAGGCTACCTTTTTGGACAGGAAAAATCTTGACTATGACTTCTCTTCTTTTAGAGATGAGTTTACATCAGTGCCAACAGACAACATGCGGAGGGATGAAGTCACTGATTCATAGCATGTCTCCTTTGTTTAAAATGAACAAGCGAAAAAAAGCAAACAAGAAACTCCTTCTTTCTTTATTTTTCCAAGGCGTAATCTGCTCTTTTAGATGGGGTGACTGTAGAAAAATCACTGTTAGTATATTCTAGTAAGCAGAGCTACTAAAGAAGGAGGGATGCTTTATGCCCCAGATACATAGGAAGTTCTCTCAATTTCCAGTCATGCACCTTATGGTGAATTAATTGATTCAAGCAAGAGCCCCTGACTCAAGAGAGGTTTTTTGATCTTAAGATATTTTGCTTTAAGACATTCATAAAATATTTAAAGAATGATTTCTTAAATTTCTTTTAAAATAGGTATATAACTGTGACTTAGAATTTTATTGAGAGGACTTTATAACCTTTGGAAATAACTTTCCTTGTACTTTTAAATGCAGTTGTAACTTTTTATGGGTTTTTTGTGCTGATTTACCCTTGCAATAAAGCCTCTTTATATAGAACCAAGAAATCATCAAGAAAGGGACAATTGTCGAGAAAGAGAAGGTAGTTAAATGAGGTACATTCGCTGCAACTAATTTCCTTTATCCACATAGTTGATTTCAGTAAAAAGTTTTAGTAATTAGTATTGCCTAATTGATGATTTCTAGTGTTACACATCTTGTTACTCAGCAGATAGATGTATCTAGGATTTTCTTGCATCTGAGACAAAATCTGGCTTGCTCTGTAAATGTCTCTTTCAGGAGGGAGCTGTGATTTGCCAATATAACATCTTCATAATTTGTTTTACGTGGTTTCTTAACCATATTTTAGCACAGTCTGCTATTTACAATGTATATCTTTAAATACCAATTGAAAATGTTTCCTTTTCAGTGATGGCAATGGTGGTATTTTACAGCAGACCTTATTTAGACCAGGGAAGGGTCAGAGTGGGGGGAGACAAAGAAGGACATTGTTCAAACCTCAGGTTATCTCATCTTCCAGGCAACTTCATGAATGCAAGTTACACTACCAATGCTTGTTATATTTTTGGAACTGTTATTTTGGAGAGCAAGGGTTTGCGTGCTGATGTAATTACTGTCCTGAATAATTCCTAAACAGTGTCTCTGTTCCGGATGACACGTGGGCCCCACAAAGTCCATTTCAGAATCAGGTCTGGATTCTGAAAAAACGGCTCACATGTTTAAAGTGGGACTGCTGGCACCACAGGACCTATTGCCCTGTGGTAAAATGGTTCTGAAGCCTCCTGCTCGACTGCTGCACAGTCCTGGTGGCAGGGATGTGCTGCGGGTGACCTGGGCTTTGGCAGGAGTGTCTGAGGTGCTGCAGTCCAGCTTTGCTGTGTTGGCAGAACCCGTGCACCACTAGGACATTTCCAAGGCGGAACTGCTCACCATCAGGATGGGAAAAGTGCTTTTAGAAAGTAAATCATGCTTCACTGGGCAGGGTGGGGAGGACAGACAGAAAAACCACAGGCAAGAGTAGCCAATGAGTATAGAACTGGCAAATATATCTGGCAAATGGAACGAAGAAGGAAGAATCCTGACTTCTAGCCCTCCATGCAGAGGGTGCTTGTTCATTCAGTCGGTGTTTCATTTAAAATCCACGTTTCGTGTACAAACAAGACAGATGCTGCAATTGTGGCTGTAGCAGCTCTGGCTCCTACAGCTGTCACCTAATTCAAAGGACACCTGTAGCCTGTAGCCTCTTGCATCTCCACTCACGTTGGTGGCCTCTGCATGCATGCAAACTCTATGGTTTTCATTCATAGTCTCACTTTTATGCCTGGAGACTGTTCTTGTCATCAGGTTGGTTTCTTGTTTACTTCTGTCTTTCTTTTTTTCTCTTTTTTCTCTTTTTCCCCTCCACCCACATCAGTTCATTGACTTCCCATGTCTGTCATTGACTGAGCTAGTGTGGTGTGCTCACTGTATTTGACCGCTTACCAGACTGGATAGGAAATCATACAGTTTGCATCGGTGTTCTTGAAGCATCTGAGATCTGTGGTTTGGCTTATCATAAAAAAAAATCACTGACCATTACTGCTCTCACTTCCACAAGAGGTACAAGAACCTGTTTCTTAGACGCATTTTCCAGAATCTCAAAGGGGTTTCCATTACAGTGCCAAACGTGCCTTTATCAGTTACACATTGGTAAAGAAATAGCATTGCTAAGTTGTGGGGAGATAATAAATAGGTTTAATGTATAACTTAAATGAGGGTTTAAAAAGAAAACAGTAAATTAGAGCTCTTGCCTATATAAATAATTCACAGATCTACAGGTGCAGCTGCTAGGTATGATAAAAGTAAATGAAAACAAGAGGAATTTTTGTATCAGTGAGGTGAAGATTTGCAAGCCTGAGAAAAAGAAAGATTTTAAGTGGATTAGCATTTGAGGAAAAAATTATTCTGTGTTTATGAATACCCTGCAAGAGTTAGTTTGAGTAATGTGAATTAAAAAACATGTTAAAGGTCCTTCCCAGTTGTTGCTCCAGTATCGCTTTTAGCATGTTCGCTTGTGGATTTGGCTATGCTGGTTTCCAAATTTGCTGTATAAAATCTCAGTAAGTCGGTGCAATAGAAGGGCAGTTGGAACTAAGACAGTTCTGGAGATGGTTTGGAAGCTGCCACTGATGTGCTAGAGGAAACACAGAGTGCACTGTAGCCTCCTTTCCATGGAGTCAGGGTGTTATTAACTCAACCAGTAATTGGAGGTTGGATGTCAGTTTTGCTAGGAGAAATTCCTTATTTTACCCCGTGCAGGAAGTCAGACTAGGTTGCTACAGTGCTCTTTTTAGGCCTTGATGTTTTGTGCAAACTACAATTTTCTTGATGCTTTTTGTATGATGAAACCTGATAAACTTTGTCTGCTATTCTGTGCCATTTGTGCATATCAATTTCTTTGTTGTTGTTCAATTTCTTCTCTTTAGGTTCAAGGAAACTTTGACAAAGTTGAATTCAACAGGATGTGCTGGACTCTCTGTGCTAAAAAGAACCTCTCTAAAAGTCCCTTGCTGATTAGCGATGAAGACGCATTTAAAGTGTGGGTTATTTTTAACTTCTTGTCAGAGGACAAATACCCTTTAATCATCGTACCCGAGGAGGTAAGAAACAAAAACTTAAACTCTTTAACACCAGTTTGCCTGATGTCCCAGTTGAACCATGTTAGTGTCGTACTCTCTAGGGATTTAAGAGAAAATATTGTTTAATATAAAACTTCTATTCACCTCTTTTAGTATTGTAAGGCCTCGGGTAATTTTTCTGTCTTCCAAGGTGGGTATATGGGGATTTCCACAGGATACTTGAGATATTGATAGCTCTGTGTGTCTGTCATTTAAACAGCCTGGACTAAACAGGATAAACATGACATGCATGGATGTGATTTTTAATCACTGCGCTTGCTTATAGATGGTTAAAATTTTGCAAGGTCAATACATCAATGTGATTCTGAAAAAAAATTCCCCTCTCTGCTCTGTGTAATGTGACTTGCAAGATGAGTCTTCAGTCTCATGTCACCCTCCTGATGAAAAAGAGAATACAAACTTTTCTGCTGGTGTCTGTTTCTGATCCAAACCAGCTACCACCTGTACAGTCTTGCTTGAAAAGGAGTAATACCAGAGAGATCTCTTTATACTTTCAGTTCATGAACAAGTAGCGGCAGCACTCAAATAGGTATTTTAACCCTAAAGCAAGATTTTGGTATCTCGACTATTCGCCCCTTTGGGATGGGTGGGGAAAGAAGCAGAAAGATCAGAACTGTTGGCATAATTAATCCCTTGCAAAACTGTGTGCACAAATCCCAGCGGTTTGCAGTTCAGCACTGGAGTACTGAATAATAAATATTTGCAAATTGTTGAACAGCCAGGGATCAAAACAGTCTGATTAACATCCCACTAACAACATAACTGTTGGGCTCCCAAGGTGTTGTGCCAAACCCTCAAGTACAGATAACTCTCGTATCAAAATAAACTGTTCAGTTTTGCTTTCTCACTTGCTTTTTAGCAGGAGACTTTCACTCGGTACATTTCTGGTTTAGCCAGACTGGCCCATGCCAGGGCCTTAGCTGGCATGCTATATTCCCATGAGAAATGAGACAGTCTTCTTGCTTGCTTTCCCAATTTTTTTTCTGTTGATGTGGGAAACAGGATCATGGTTATGAAAGCTAAGACAGCTCCTTTCTTAGTGGTGCCAGATTTGGCTTTGGTAGGTCAGAGCCACTAATAAATGCCAAAACCAGGATTCAAATCTACGTCTCTGGTTTGTCAGTGTGTTCCCCACTGTGCAGCCTGGCTTACGTGTGGGCAGACATTTCACATCCCCTGAATTGCTGGCATGGTTAAAAGCTTCAGCCCTGCCAGCTCTGGGGCACTGCTCCCCGCTCCTTCTCCACCAAGCAAGCCCCAGATTGGTGCTGCTTTCTGTAGCTGCTGCCAGGTAATGGCAGCGTGTCTGTGTGTTGGCAGATGTGCTGCAGAGTCAGCACTGAGCTGAGCTTTACCAGATTTCCAGATTTTGTATGTGCTGTTGTTTGTTTTCCTTCCCATCCTTAATGTCCAGGTTAACCTGTATTGCTCTTCTACTTGGATTATTTAAAAAATTCTGATTGTGGATCTATCATTGATCTCCTTGATTACAGCAAGACTTAAATTGTGCAATTTGTTTGAAGAAAGCTTACAGAGCCTGACTGACAAAGAAAGGCTGCTCTGTTCTTATCATATACAATGCCTGTATTCACTCCACCTTCACTCAGACCACACAGGTAATATAATCATCCACTGGAGGAATGCTGTGTGTTGAACACACTCCTTTCTGGTTTGCGTTGGTCCTGCATCAGGGCCTCTGTACTTCTGGAAAATTTTGCATTTACTCATCTACTCTTTGCATAAAATTCCCAAAGTAAAAATGCAAAGTCTCAATTTCAGTCAGTTTTGCTTTTTCTCAGATGTTTTGTATGTGCCTTTTTTACAAAATGGCTTGCAGGTCATGTATAAAGTGAGGGGATTTTTACGAAGTGGAGAAGAGAGGAGAAGGGGGATGGAAGCCCTGCTGTTTGTACTGTCCATGTTTTGCTGAGAGCAGTGTAAACCCCTCATGTGTAGGACTACAGCTTCCCACCCAGGGAGCAGGCTCTCCTTCCCTGCCAAGCTGCTGCTCTTATCATTGGCTGAGAGTATTGCAACACACAATCTACTGCAGTTTCTGGCTTAGAGATCCAGCTGTTTGTGTGGGATCCAGCTGTCTCCCCTCCTCCCTCCCATCCACATTGTTGGCTTTTGTTTTTCTTTTTTGTTTGTTTGTTTTCCACCGTATAAGTAACTGAGAAACTTGCCACATACTTTCAGGTTGGAAGGGTGATCCCTTGAAGATTTTTGCATCCTACCTTGTGGATGGCAAGACTTCTTAGGTCTCCAGAGAATGTACTAACTACTATAGCTACTTCATGTAGCTGTAAGGGTACCTTTTCTTTCTCCTTGGAGGAGCTGCTCTTTGAGACCTGCTTGGGAGTCTGAATTTCCTTTTTTCCCCCTTCTTTTTGTAATTTTTAAAATGAGATAAGTGTTTTCTGCAGTCATTTCATAGATTGCATATCTCATATCTGGAAAAGCCTCCTGCTTGAGTGCAGTTTCACCTTACTTGCAGTGTGCTGACTAAATATTGAAGCTGCTGCCCTTCCTTCTTGCCCATGTCACGTACTTTTGCACTGGTGCTGCTGCACTGGGCCTTTCCTATTAGACAGCAGAATGTGGTGGGGCTGTAACCCCCAGCTACAAAGTGTAAAGTCTTGATTCCCTGCCCAGGCGTTGAACGGGCAGCAAATGGGGAGTGGCTGCAGCTCATCCAGAGAAGGGAAGAGAAGCTACATTGGAAAGGATTCAGAGATGCCGGCTGTGAAGAGCTTTAGAAAGAGCAAAGTGAGGAAAGGAGTTACCAGGAGAGAATTTGGAGCAGTGGAGAGGTGACACCAGGGCCCGAAGTTGCCTGTTTAGCAGAGGCCAGGCTGAAAGCCAGAGGCAGTGACTGGCCTGTGCTCCTCACCTGCCCTGGAAGCAGGGAAGTCAACCCTGCACTTGAGGGAGATAAGGTTTGTAAAATCCAGTGTGGGGAAGAGCTTAGGTTGGGATATGCAGTTTTGGAATATGACTTCAAGCTTGAGAGGATCCCTTGCGTTATGGGGAGAAGTCAGGAGACACAGAGACAGGAGCGGTGGCTACAGGGAGCACTGGGCACAGCTGGCAATGGCCTTGCACTCCAGTGTTCCTTCTGCTGCCTACTGGTGGGCAGCTGAGAGCGCTTGGGAGAGCTGGGAAGGAACAGAGGTCCATGAATGTGTTTTGCAAAGATGCTCCTGTGCGGAGGCAGAAAGCGGGGGCCAGGTGGGAGCTCCTTCCCCTCCCCACAGCCAGGTTTTCCATTAAATCATCTGAGATGCAGACATCCAAGCATGTGTTTCCTTTACCTCTTGCAGGCATTGCCTCTTCCATGAGAAGGATAAAATAAAGGAAAAAAGGTGGAGAGAACTGAAGCCATAAGAGGAGGAATATTTCTATTTTGTCATGAGCTTTCATTACAGCTCACCTCTTAGTTGTTACAGACTCGTGTGTGTCTTTGTATTTTTTAACCAGACGTTTTCTGTTTTATAAAAAGGTTTTCAAACACTTCCCCTTTTTTATTTCTGGACATGTGACTGCAGCCTTGGGAATGCTTTATCTCCTGAGAGATATGGTATGTGGTTAGTTGTGTTTCTGGGCCATCCTTCATGGTGAAACTCACAGATACACACACTGCAAGCTGCATACTCAGTGTTGTAATCCTATGTTCACAGTTTGTTTCATATAAGCCAAACATATTTGCTGCTTTTGGCTTCATGAGGAAAGATTTGTACAGTCATTTTTCACTTGTCCTTGAGTCTTCAACACATGACATTTCTAATCCTCCTGAGAGGACCAACCCTTGTGTGGCTTTTTGTGCATTTGAAAATGAAGTGATGTTTTCTTAGCCTGAGGAGGTGAGAATCCAATCCAGTGGTGATTCTTCTGGAGGCCTTTCTTGCAGAAAAATTGGTGTTTATGACCATGTTTGCTTCCTTGTTCTGCATTCTAGTACCAGAAACTGAAACAGTGAGAGAAATACTGGGAATTGACCCTTGGCCCTTCAGAAATAACATAAAAACTGATACAAAGCGAATGAAAGCTGCTGGTGTGCGGTTTTAATTGACCCATGATCTCTAAAAGGTTATGACAGTGGTTAGGAAGATTTTTAGTCACTGAAGACTTGCATCAGTTCTTCCTGTGTCACTGCCCTCCTCCCTGATTGCCGCATGAAATACAGTTTTCAGCTCATGCAGCAGGTTGGTTTTTGAGTTGACCTTTACTATACTCTTCTTAACACTGATTTAATTTAAAAAGAAAAAAGAAGGTAGTGGCTTACACTGGGTAATGAACATGGTTTTGCTGGTGGAAAGGAAGAAACAAATATTTGACTTAAATGTAAGTGATGTTCTGGTGGGCTGAGGAAAAGGGCTTGATTATGAGGGGCTATGATTGCTTTCATGGCTGTTGCCCAGTAACGTGTACTCCCACAGAATTTTGTAGAATGTGAGTAGACTTCTGACATCTGCTCTGTTAATATCACAAACCTTATTTGAATAGTGTGAACCAGAATAGCCTTGTCTGCTGTGCTCTGCTGGGCATGAAGGCATTATTTTTCTTATTCTAAGAGACCCACTCATATAGCAGAAAAATATGTGAAACATCTGTGATACTTTACTCCCCAGGGAAGAGGGAATACCTGGAATAGGAAAACAAATAGACACTGAAACATGGGGAAAAGAAAGTGCCCTCTGAAAGAGGCGCCCAAACAGACTCATGTTAGAGCTCTGTTCTTTATATTACTTTTGATTTCTCCTGGCAAAATTCTAGCTGAAAAGTTGCTGTTGCTTTGAGATGGAAGCTGGTTGTGTGGAGCCACTTGGTCCGTACTGGTGTATGTAGTGTTAACACCTCCATGGTATTTTTGCACCTGTATTTTGCATATTTTGGACCTGAAAGCAAAGTCCCATCAGAATAGCAGCAAACTTCACTTCACTTTTGCTTTTCAACATTGCTTTTTAACCACAAGAGTAGGTTATATTTGAGACAAGAGACTTAATTTGTCAGTTATTTGCTGGCTTGACATGTCTGTGGAGGAGGGGAAAGGTCGTTTGCTCTCAGAGGTTCCTCATTTGAGCACATAATGAGTGGTCTCTATTTGCTGTCACACTGGTGCAACTTTTTTCCTTTGTATTTACCTCATACTTGCATGTTCATTACTGTGCAACAGTCGCTGTTTAGCAGAAATATCAGATTAACTTTTTCTGGAGACTTTGGTTAGCCATCTGCTTAACTGAATTCAAGATAAACCTTGAAACTTTTTTTTTTAATGTTAGAGATTGAATTGTAAGATGCACAGGCCATTTTTCAGTTAAGAAGAGTTAATGTAGTTTAAAATAATGAATATTTTATGTACTGTAGTGGGATTATAGGAGATTTATGGTCATGTAAGTGACTTGTAGATGGGGGTTAACAGACTTAAATGGTTAAATCTATCCTGTGAACCAAAATAAGATAAAATGTGTACAAATAACAATAAAGGAAACAATGTGTTGGCTTATTTTTAGTGTATTATATGATAACGTGTATGAGCCAAGAGTTTTGCATTGCTTCATTTCCAGACCGTTAGTTTGATCCACATTTTATTTATATGGCTTGAACAAAAATGGGAAAAAAATAATTCAGGTATGCTCTTTTTGTGTGTGTGTGTGTTCTATTGTCTGCAAGACTGGGTACTTTTAGATGATTAACCAAAGGAATTTGAGAGTTGCCATGCCTCAAGCAGTGTACGAGGTTGTGAAATTCTGGAACAATGCATTTTAAAGTTAGAGTTCATATTTTTAAAATTTTTTAAAAATAATTACTGAGTAGCATTTTGGCAGTTATATTATCTACCTAGTTAAGCCTGAGTTATTTTAACTTTCCTTCCAGCTAAAGTCCAGGATCATCGTTCAGAACTGATGCTGCTCGAAGGGAATGAGCAGAGTGGCAGAATGTGTTTTTTGTGTCTGTGTGGGTAAAAATTGAGGGTTTAGGAGGTTTGCTTTGAAACAGCTTTGCAGTGCTCCTGTTCTTGCACGCCATGGAGGCTTTTTTGGGGTTGGTTTTTTTTTTTTTTTTTCTATAAGACTTGTCTGGAGTAGGAAGTAAGCTGCTTCCTGCCCTTAACTGAATACTGAGGATTTAGGGTAGTTGATGGTTGAAAGCCTTGAATTATTTTTTTAACTTACGGATTTTGGAGAGTGGAAATCAGCAAAGCACGTTTTAAAGACTGTGAATTTGGATGCCACTTCTGCAGATGCCTCTGTTAGCCTGTATCTTTGCTAGTAAGACCTGCATGAGGAGCTAAAAAATACTGAACTGTCTTACTCAGTGAAGCTGAAATGAAAAACAATGCTCTCTACAATTCCTGGAGTCATATTCTGTGCCTGGCTGGGCTGTCTTCTCCTAAGAGAGGCTTGAGGAGGATGTGACAGCCACATCTTGGAGGTGTGTGCACTTCCCGTTCATTCAGTGGAACAGGAACTTTCCCCCTGGCACTGCAGCAGCTTTGCAGCTTCTCCATTTTGCTGTAGCATTACCCACGTGCTCCTGGAGTAGGGGCTGTGGGACCAAGAGCAATCACTGAGCTGAAATAGTGGGAAAAGCACATCCATCTGTAGGGTGAATTTGGGAATTTACTGTTCTACTACACGCTTGTGTTTCCTGACCACAGACATGAGGGAAAGGAAGTGATTTGGCTGTACCAGTTGCAGGAGAGAAGCAGCAGCCACAATATTAGCATGTGTGCTGCATCAAAACCTTGAGGCCTGGGAGTCGTTGCGGTGAAATGGGGCGGGGGGAGGGGGGCAGACAAAAACACTTCTTTATTTCTTTGTACTCCCAAATCTCTTGTGTAGAGACTCCTGTGTGCTCAAAATCCTATTAGATCAGCTGAAAGGTGACTCTGAGCTGTAGCAGGAAGGCCCTCACCAATTATTTTGTTTAGAGAGTCACTAAAAGCATTTTGCCTGTGCTCAAAGCAATAGATGGGGTTAGTTTAAAATACTGCGAATGAGCAGTGATGAGTTTAAAACCAACATATAAAACAGACTAAAGAACCCCAGCCTTCTTTGCCTCTTTTTTATTCTCGTGTTTGTTTTGACTAGTGTTACTGGTGTTGTTATCCTGCACATGGTAATGCTTACAGAGTGATGAAAGATTAAAGGACAAGGAAGAGTTTATTTGGGAAACCATAAAAGCAGATGTGTAACATTTGTTCTTTTATTTCTCTTGATAGAACTGTCAGGATTGTGCCCAGGGATGGAGTGCTTGAGAGCTAGAGAAGAGGGGTCAGGTGTAGATCATACCTTGGTCATTTTCCATTTCACTTCTTGTCCAAACGGCCTTCTTTTCTTATTTTTTTGTAATTTGTTTGCTTTTTGCTTACAAGAATACTTTCTGAAACTTTGTGCTTTCCCACACTTCAGTCATCACAGTTTGGAAACCGTTGCAGGGAAGGTCCCGTGTGTTCTGTAGGAATCTGAAATATTAAATGGAAGCTGTCAGGTTCAGTTCGTTGTTTTACCGTGAAGAGAGTAGCTGAGGGATGGGCTCGGCAGTCAAGAGTTCAGCTGAGACAGGAGCTTAAAACCTTTGTGAATTAAACCACCTACGTTTAGGGGCCTACATGTGAGCGTAGGAATCTCGCTGTAATGAGAGTCTCTGGAGAAGCTTCGTTTACAGCTCTGAAACACTTGACTTCCATGCCTGCTGCAAATGATGGATTTCTGTTTGTGTTTCTGCACAGATTGAATATTTACTTAAAAAAATCACCGAAGCAATGGGAGCAGGCTGGCAGCAAGAGCAGTTTGACCATTACAAGATTGCTCTCAACACCAGTCGAGAGGGTCTTTCCGCGTGGGAGCTGATTGATCTCATCGGCAGTGGGCAGTTCAGTAAAGGAATGGACAGGCAGACAGTGTCCATGGCAATCAATGAAGTCTTTAATGAGCTCATACTAGATGTACTCAAGCAGGTAAGAACCACAGAGAACGAAGGTTTTAAAGTACAACATTTTATTGCATTAATTAGAAAACGTTCAATTTGTACTCAAATTTCTTTACCCTGTTGAATGATGAGCAGGAGGAAATTAGG
Source organism: Dryoscopus gambensis (assembly GCA_013389985.1). Lineage (NCBI taxonomy): Eukaryota > Metazoa > Chordata > Aves > Passeriformes > Malaconotidae > Dryoscopus > Dryoscopus gambensis. The sequence goes on from WEIT01027158.1 coordinate 99,679, forward strand.
TAAATTATCTATAAGGGTTCTTTCATGTGAGCTTATTTTTATAAAAGAAATTGTGCTGTTGTTCAGATTGTTGTAATTGTAGCAGTATTATGAATGAGTTGCTTCTTGGGAGAGCTTGCTTTTAGAAAATGAAAGAAAGAAGTGGGCTCTGACTTGAAATATGGCCTTTTTTTACACTAGTATCAGCTGCTTGTTACGGAATAGCTGCATTATGCTCTCAGTTCTTAAACTAGTGACAGCCCTTCAGTCTTTGGAAATGCTTTTCTGTAGTTTCAGTTATGTTGTAGGAAAGGCAGCTGTGCTGGGCATCACCTCTGTACTCAAACGAGGGGGATCTGGACCAGGCTATTCTCCAGCTGCAAGGCTGGCTTCTAAGTTGGCCCACTTCAACGGGGCAAAAAGGTGTGGAGGAGCTCCAGAGGACTCTCCCTTCTTGTTCTGCTTGGCAGGCTACGTGGTTGACAACTTACTTACCTGCACTGAGACTCCGGAAGTCATGCTGGCCTTTGTATTCTTAGCAAACTTCTTTCTTCAGATTTCCAGTGGCTGGATTACCAGTTTAGGAATGCCTTTAAAAATGGCATTTTTTTTTCATGGGAATTGGAAGTACCACAGGGACCTGAGGGGTCACAGCAGAGTTTACCTAGAGAGCTCTTTAAAATTGACTTTTACCTGACAAGAGAATTTTTTTCATCTTTGATTTCTTGGTGAGAAGAGAAACAAAGGCTTTCTTGGCAGGCTTTCCTAAGCTGTTCTGAAGAAACCATCAGAAAGTCTTGGCACAGGAAATTATTTCAGAATACCCACAGAACAATGCAAAAGTCTATTTTTGTTAACTGCTGGTTGCCTGTTGGAGGTGAGGGCTGGGGACACACACACACACACACATAAAGTCAGTTGAGGGCAAAATGAAGTCATTCTGCTGTTTGATACCATGAAAATAAATTACCAGTGTCAGATCAGTCCTACTTGAAACTTAGGAGGAAATCAGATTTCTTTTCAGTTTTAATACTGCATTGTGTGTCTTCCCCCACATCTTTTTTTGTTTTGTTTTGTGTCTCCTTTCTTTCCTCTCTTGGTGCCTGGACTTCTTTCTCAAGGATGTCTGAGTGCCTTTGAATGGTTCCTTGACACTTAAAAATAGTGTCAGGATTTGGCCCAGTGCCTCCTGGGCAGTTGGGACAGTTACTGGCTCTGTGGAGAGCAGAGTTCTCTGTATCAGTATCCTGATACCTTTTTGATTCACAGAATCATCCTGCGTATGGCAGTAATCATATAATTGCTTCAAGGTATTAACTCATGACACATGGTCTCGTAACTAAGTGTCATGCTACTCTTTTTATTGAACTCATTCTGGATCTCCAAGGCTTATGGCAGGTAGCAGCAATAGTTAAATTTGTGATATTTAGTGTTCTGAAAGATGTGTCCTTTGTGTGATAGTTGGTGTGGAAAAGCTCCTGCTTTTCAAGAGCTCTCAGTGGGCTCTTGGAAGATGAGAAGCAGCTGATACTGAAGTAATAGGTAAAGATTTTGCAGAAATTTGAGGGGAAAGTATTAGTCTGACTTGGCTTTGAAAGCAAATTTGGTAAGTCAGGAAGGGAAAAAAACCCCTGGCTATGACTTAGACTGTGCAAACATGAAAGATTGAAGCTGCAGGAGTCCTCAACATGGCCTTGCAACCAGCCAGAGCTCAGACCCGAGTATGGAGGCAGCAAACAAAGCTATTTCTCTGTGCATTCCTGGTTTGGAGCAGGGGAGTGGGATGGCACATGGGAATAGGCACGGCCTTGGCTCTGGACATGTTTAAATGGCTAGAAAAGCTGAGCACAGATAAGCCGTATGTGTAGGGGGTGGTTTGGGGTTTGGTTTGGTTTGTTTTTTAAACAAAAACGCTTCTTCAACTGTTCTGAATGTTTTCTTTCCCCTCAGACCTGTACAGAAGGATACCTGTGGCTTAAATATGCCGCAGCACATTTCTTTATATATAAATACATATATATATTTTTTTTTTTTAATACAAGCACATTTGCATGTATCAAAAACTGTTATAGATGAAAGCCATTACAGAAAAATGCTCCTTGGTCTTCTTTCCAACTCCTTCATCCTCTTAATCTGGAATGCTTCGAGTATACTTTCTGTATGGCTTGTTCACGGCTTATATTGATGTTGATGTTTCAGTTTCATCTGCAATTTGACTTTTTTTTTGAAGTTAGAAGTCAGACAAAAGCATGTAAGTGTTTGGGGAATATGATTACAGAAATGGCAGGTACAGCTGAAATACCAGCTCACTTTGAAAGTATTTGGGGCTATGAGGTAACTTTTCTGTGTGCTCTGTGGGGTCTTTACACCTTTACAAACCAAAAGACCAGGTGGTTCAGCAGAGGCCAGGAGTTTCAGCTGATCTGTTGCTTTTAACAGGGCTATATGCTGAAAAAAGGTCACAAACGGAAAAACTGGATGGAACGATGGTTTGTGCTAAAACCCAACGTTATTTCCTACTATGTAAGTGAAGATTTAAAGGACAAGAAGGGAGACATCATACTGGATGGCAACTGTTGTGTAGAGGTAAAACCACTCCAAAAACTATGAATGTCTCTAAAGATAAGAATTAATCCTTTTTTGTGCGAGGGATTGACTCCTGATACCTTTTAACAGAGATCTTTTTACTTTTTGTGACACCATTTCATAAACACCCTTCTAATACAGGGTGGTTTTTTTTTACTTCTAAACACAGCTCAGTGCTGGTATTTGTAGCTCTGTGACACAAAACTGCATATGTCCTGCTTGACTGTATAACTTCGATTTCAGTGTTCGCAAAGCTAATCTTTATTGTTATCCATTCTAGGCTTTGCCTGACAAAGATGGGAAAAAATGCCTTTTTCTCATAAAATGTCTCGATAAAACCTTTGAGATCAGTGCCTCTGATAAAAAGAAGAAGCAGGAATGGATTCAAGGTGAGGTTTCAAAAATGCTAGTTGCGTGAACGTTCAGTTTAGTGGAATTCTTACAGTGGTGTTTTACTCAAATTTGAAATTCCTGGTCTCGTGATTTTTTGATGTCTCTGTTTTGGGCACATGGATCTTTAAGGGGCCCAAGACTCAGGAAGATCTAAGGATCCATGTAAGGGTAGTTGGTTTTTGTCACGTAGGTGCCTCAATTTAGGCAGCCATATCCAAAATGAAATGATTATTATTGTTGTCTTTTCTATATTGGCAGTACTTCTAGGGATGGGGAAGGGAAGCAACATTGTAAATTGTTGCTCTTGGGGAGAAAGCAAATACTTTCTCCTTTTGGCACTATAAAATACCGGCTTTGCTTTCACAGTTTTGCTTGAAGTAGTATGGTTTGGTGAGCTGAGGATAAAGCTGGGAATTAGGGCTTGCTTTTCTATTCCCATGGTAAAGTCATTCCTCCTGTGAGACCTTTCCAGATAAGTGCTGTGTGATGGGTACATCCATCTGCAGAGTGAGGCAGAAGCCCTTGCAAAGCTGTTGTGTCCAGTGCCTTTGAAGTACATGCAGCACTTAAATATTTGGAGCTGTGGGCTTTCATTTGCACTTCCCTCTTTACCTGCAGCATGTGTTTCATTCTGCCAAAGTCAGGTGTATGACGAATGGTTCAAATATTTTTTTCATGATTATGGTAGATGAATAAATACCAAAATCATCTGCCACTCCTCAGCTTTGCTGCCTTAAATATTTTCTCACAGCATGTAAGTGAATGAGAGCTACTGTCTTACTGGGAGAAAGTTTTCCCTTGGAGTATCTGTAAGAATACAGAGTTTAAGGTTGGCTCTAGGGAAGATAGATAACATCTTACTCCTTGGTTAGAGTCACTGAGTCTGGGTAGTAAGAAATCCCAAAGTTTTGGGGTTTTTTCTTGCAGTTGGACATACAAGTGAGTCATATGTCCATAGCCTGTTACAAATCAATATTGGAATTGACATAATGCAGTGGAATTGCCAGACCTTACCCTTGTGGCACACAGGCAGTACTGAGAGCTAAGTGTCTTTCACTTCTGGTTTGTGTTGACAGCCAGCCTGACGAGAGTTAGCACAACTGACAACAGTTCTTTCTGATTTAAAAATATATTAAAAAACCCCAAACCCAGCAGACAGCACAGCACTGCAAGTCATTTCACAAAGTCTGTCCAGAAAGTTTAACGCTCCCCTTCACTGGTGCTCTCTTCCTCTGCCTTCCAGCCATCCAGACCACCGTGAACCTGCTGAGGGCGGGGAGCCCTCCTCCCCACAAAGAAGCGCGCCAGAAGCGGAAGGAGCTGCGTCAGAAGCTGCTGGCGGAGCAGGAGGAGCTGGAGCGGCAGATGAAGGAACTGCAGGCGGCCAACGAGAACAAGCAGAAGGAGCTGGAGACCGTGCGGAAGGTGGGATTGGGAGCTGCCAAGCTTCCAGCCTAAAGCTCAATCCCTGTGGAGCTGGGCTTCTTGGAGAGGAACTGGGCATCTCTGTCCTGTTCAGGCACATTGAGCAAACTCCTCCAGAGGAGCTGCGCTCGTTTCAGGCCCCTGTACTGTGCAGGGGATTGTCAGGCTGGTGTAGAAGAACCTGCCAGTTCTGTGGATGGTGTTTGGGGATGGGAGAGACCAATATTTTCAGTTGTTTTGGGGTTTTTTGTTTTCCTGTTCTGTCAGACACATCTGTCAAACCTGGGGCTTTCCATGAAGATTTTCTTACATAGTTTTCCAAAGTTGTTACATGATTTGTTTGTTTATGGGAACTGTTCTCTTACCACAGATGTAATTTCTATAATTTCTATCTTTAAAAAGAAAAGATGTGGCTTTTCTTGCTGTGAGAACTTTTAGTGTGGATTATGCCTTGGAAACAACTTAGAACCCAGCATTCAAATTCAAACCCTCCCCACTTGCTGCATTCCATTTTGGCTGCTGAGTCCCTGCTGCTGCTGCAGCAGTCCAGATGTTCCTTTGTGCTTACTCTGCAGGTCTCTACTACCTCCCTAAATTAATGGAAGTTTTTTGCATTCCCATTTAGGATAAGTCTGCCTCATTCCTTGAGTTTTTAATAAATAAAACCCACTAATTTTAGCCCTTAGAAAAACTTCAGTGATCTTTGCAGCCATAAATATTGTGAGGGCATTGAAGGTTTTGAGTCTAGAAAGCAAATAAAATAATAAAAACCCACCCATTTAAAAAATCTTGTCATTGTCACAATTTGCGGCAAGGAAAAATTTGTCTTTTTTAAAATTAGTCTTACACTGACTAGTACTGATGTAGGTATTATTCTGTTTGCCTTAAATGGAGTCTGACACTGGAAAACCATTTTTTAATTTAGTTTTGGCACCTGTAGTCTACCGTGTGTTTAAGATTCAGAATGCAAGATAGACAATAAAGGATAGCCTGTGTTACCTGCTACCTGTTAACAGAAATCATAAGGTTGGATTTCTGCATTGTTTACTGTATGGAAAAATATTTAGGGGGGAAAGACAATATGAGAGCAACCTCAAAGGAGCAGTAGGATGTTGACAGGCTCCAGGGAGTTTTATAGAAATCAGGGTGGGTGAACTAAAGAGAGTTGTGGCCAGAACCATCTCTTGAAGTGGGTTAAAATGACTTCTCAAGGAAAGTAACTCAGGCTCTGACATGAACTACTGCACTTTGCCTAAGTGGAACTAGGGGGGAGGTACATTGTTGGAGGAACTGAGAGTGATTAGTTAGAAAAATGTTCTTCAAGGAAAAGGCTTTGTAAATTGTTCAGGAAACTGGATTGTTCTGGGAAGCTTAGAGGTTGATTTGCTCCTGATGGCAGTGAGCCCCCATTTCTGCAGCATCTGCCAAAGTGCACTCTGGGACTGGTTTGTATTCTCGTAGCTCCTGCAGTAGAGTATTTCAAAAGAATAAGAGCTTTTGTCTAAAATAGATTTTTTCATATTTTTAATGGAATTTTGACATGTGCACATGGAACAGGCAGAAAGGTAAGTTCTTCCTTGTGTGAGAGCATGCACAAGATGTGTGCCCCCTTTCTGTTTCAGTTTGGGGTCTTGCATGGGCTTTGGAGACTGTGTGCTATCTAACACCTGCTGGAATGGTGTGTTCCTGTGGATTCCCCCCTCCCAACACTTGTGGCTTTTCCCTGAAGTGCACAGTTCCCAGTAACCTTACCTGCCAGGAACAGCTGGTGGTGGATTAAGCAGGAAGTTGCTGATACTGACTGGACAAACAACATTTTCTTGCTGAGCTCTCTGGCAATGGCCTGGCACCCGCCCTTGCCTGTGACTCTGCACATTTGCCCTCTCAGCTCAGTATTGGCAATGTTTGTTTCATTTCAAAGCGGGGAAGGAAATCTAGAGGAAATTTCACTTAAATAGGCATCTTGGATTTGACTACAATTACATGCTTTTAAATGTCGTGGCAGAGGACGAATGCTGCTTCTAAAACACTGGCATCATTTAAGCCTTGCAAAGGAGAGCAGTTCTGTGCTATGTTCTGCAGAACACCACAAACTTGAGCCCTCTCCTTCACTTCAGACCAGACTGATACTACAAGCACTTCAAAGAGTGAAAGTTTTAGCTTGGCAGTTTTAATCATTGGGGCATCTCATTACTTCATCTAGATTGGTGAGGGAGGATGGTTTAAATGTGGTATCTGCGGGAGCATGACAGAATCATAGGAAGGTTTGGTTTGGAAGGGACCTTAAAGATCATCCAGTCCCAGTCCTCCTGCCATGTGCAAGGACACCTTCCACTAGACCAGGTTGCTCAGAGCTCCATCCAACCTGACCTTGAACACTTTCAGGGATGAGGCATCCACAGCTTCTCTGGACAACCTGTCCCACTGTCACCTCCTCTGGGCTTGCTCCAACAGGTCCATGTCATTTTTATGTTGTGCCCTGCGCTTACTAGAGATCTGTGGAAACATTTTCCGCAGTCCAGCATATTAAAAAAGAAGCATCAAATAAGTTTCTTAGGAAAATTCTGTGAAAGAATGGTTTTGTTTTCAGTATTGGTAAAATTTAGGCTGGTGCTTGAAGATTTGTAACCTTGCATGGATTGAAATCCTGATGAAAGGAAAAACTGTCACCACTGTCTTTATTTGCAAAATCAAGATGCAAGAAAAGTAGAATAAGGTGCAAGAAGGTGGAAAGGTACCAGCAGCTGTTTCCTAGGCCTTAGCTAATGTTCCACCTAATTTCAAGTGATGATTATCAACCAGGATTTTATTTACCTTACTTGGCAGTTTAGGGGATGTTAGAGGGATGATTCACAATAGCACACTTATTCTAGTCAAAGTTAGTGGCACTTCTGCTTTCCCATGGCAATTCAGTCCTTCTCATATTTGTTTCTGTGTGAACTCTGTGCATGCTGGCATGTTTTCCCCATTGGAAGTCCTATGCAGTCCTGCCTGAAATGTGGTTTTCCATGATAGTTTTCTGTCCCATATGAGGTAGAGAAGGAAATACAGTGGTTTCTATCACTTGTGCAAAGCAGGACTCAGAGGAAACTGGAAGGTACTTGCCTTTTCATGGGTAAATTTAAAATCGTCTTGCAAACAGTCAAGATAGAAAATTATATTTAAAGGCTGAGAATAGTCGCATACATTAAAAAACCCAAGCTGATGCCTTGATGCTTTTGAAGGCTTCTTCCATTTTTGTTCAAACCAAAAATTGTTATATAAAATTCCATTCCTTCAAAATTATTTAGTTTTGACAAATTGGTTTTTTCATTCTTTTTCTTTCCCCCTTTCCCGTTTCCCCTTCCTTTCTTTTCCCCTTTCCCCCCACTCTTCTCTTCCAGCAACTGGAAGCAGCAGCTGCTCGTGCTGCTGAGGAGGAGAAGAAAAGACTTCAGACTCAAGTTGAATTACAAGATCGCTTCAGTTTGGAGCTGGAGAGAGAAAAAATGGTGAGTAGTGCACGAGGGGTTTTGCTGCTATTACGCATAGGGAGTCGTGTTCACCAAGGGCTTCCCTCACGGGCAGCCACTGAAAGGATTCCCCAGATTTTGCCGGAGGCTGGAGAACACAACCTGTGTTGCATTTATTTGAGATGTAGGAATAAAATATTTTTACTGGTGAAGTCAAATACTGGAACAGCTCGGCTACAATTTGTACAGCATTCAAAGTTTAAATATTATTGGAAAATTGGGGGAAAATTGTCTGTTTGAAGGATAAATGCAGACTGAAGTTCTCTTTGTTTGCAGAGATGGAGAACCTGAGACCAGTACTTGCTGTATGAATAAGCAAAATGAATCAGGCATAAGCAAAATGCATTTGATGTCTTCCTAGAACAATTGCTTTTTTATGCTGTGTGTTCTTTTACAGTTATACACACACACAAATATATTAAAAAAATATTTTTGCTTTACAGTACTATTACTATTCAGCTACACTGAGAATTCCCCAAAGAACTGGTTTTCAGTCTTCAAGGGCTTTGTCAGGTTGTTCTGTTAGCTGGGGAAAAGAAGTAGAAAAAGTAAAGTGGATGTGATGGGACATCTCAGAACATTAATGCGCACGGTGCTGCTTGGTGGGCTGAGCGTGAATTCCTGAATCCAGTCCCTTTCTGGGTCACTGGGATTTGGGTCAGCTGAGGGGAGCAGGCTGCAGACTGATGGGGCAGGACATGCCAACCTCCCTAGTTGTTCTCCAGCCCTTTATGCATCCTGTGCCATCATCCAGAGACATCAGTGTGTGCCATACACTGCTGCCAAGAAAGGGAGTGAAGACAGTGCCATTAAATCAGCCTGTCCTTCGTGTCTGGCCTCTCTACAACCTTTCTCTTCCTTCAGTTTATCTGTAAACTAAGCAACAAGATCAAGCTGACTGAAATTAGGTTTGAACCCCTGTAAAAATCCTGTGCTGCAGGAAGTAGGACAATGTAAGTAGCCTGTATTACTTGTTTTTTTAAATGCTCTTAGTTCCACATCTGCAGATCTGGCCTCAGTTCTATCAGTTCTGCTCTGCAGACAGCAGGAAAAGGTTTGTCTCTGAAAACATAACCTGAGAGAAACCTGGCAATTCCTTTAAAAATTGAAAACCTGAGTTGAATGGTAGCTTATGTGTCCCAAATTTAACCTGTTAGGTAAGACAAAAAATGGAAGAGCAGGTTGCTCAGAAATCATCTGAACTGGAACAGTATTTACAAAGAGTACGTGAACTGGAAGAAATGTATAAGCAGCTACAGGAAGCATTGGAGGATGAGAAACAGGCACGTCAAGATGAAGAGACTGTGAGGAAACTTCAGGCCAGGTACGGCTTTGACCAGGTAGAAAAGTGTTCCAGTTCCCCCTGCAGCAGTGAGTGCCTGGGCCCTGCTGCTAATGACTGTTTGCCTCTAGGACACGCTGCTGGAATGGGGCACTACCTTCAAGTCCAAACACAGGACAGATTTTATTTTTCCTTAAGATGTGAAGGCTGAAGCTGCTATTTATGATTTTAAAAATATGTCTGATTAGCCTTTAGCAGAGGGCAAGCTCGGCAATTTTGGAAAAGCAGGTGCAGTTATTTTTCTGTCAGGTGTTGTGCATGTCAGCCTGTGAAAAGCTGAGATCACTCTGTACAGGCCTTTCAGTTGTTTATTTTACAAAGCAGTAACTGTAAATATGACTTTCTGCTGTATTTTATCACAGGGTTAAACTGTAATGATAAAGGGTTAAGTTTCCTTGCTCACGGGGGCTTTGTGCAGTGTGGTTTTTTCCTTCATATAGTCAGTCCTCCTAAGACAATGAAGATAACACGCATGCCTGTTTCATCTGGGGCTCTGTGCTGTGTATTTGCATTATTGACTACATTTTCTGAATAGCCCTTTGTAGCAGTCAGACTGCTTGCACTGCTGGCATGACACTGAAGGCAAGCCAACAAACAATAACTTTTTCCCTGCTCCCCAAGCTTTTTTTTTTTTAACAATATTCTTTTTCCCTCAAAAAAAAAAAGAGGAAGGGAAAAATTAATTTGGCTTCCCTACATGGATACAACTTATGTTAAAGTGCAGTTAACATCACAATATCCATTGCAGATTGCTGGAAGAGGAGACAGCAAAGAGAGCTGAACTGGAAAAATGGCATTTGCAGCAGCAACAGACCATTCAGATGACAGAAGCAGAGAAGCAAGAGCTGGAAAACCAGAGAATGATGAAGGAACAGGCTCTTCAAGTGGCTATGCAGCAACTGAAACAACTTGAATTGGAAAGGAAGGAGGCCCTTGAGCAGTATGAGGTGAGCTGCTCTGGTCTTCAACCTCTCATCCTTATCCATAGATTGACTGAATTTGAAGTTCTTCAATATTATGCTTCTTTAAAGATTAGTATGGCACAGAAGTTATAATAAGAGGTAGGATAGGTGGGTTGGGGTTTTTTTTCTTCTAGTTTTTACTCGGTTTCTAGACCAGTAGATACATTTGAAGAAGAGGATCTGTTTCAGACACACCTCTGAACCTCTTTTCTTTATTTTTGTCCTAATTTGCATGCAGGCCAGCTCAGTCATATCCCGAAATACTCTGTGTACATTTGTCTTCTACTGCAGACTCACTTCATGTGCAGTCCCACTGCTGCCATAACTGGCTGCATTTTGCTTCTGAATTAGTAATTCTTGCAGTGTTTTGATGATGTCATGGGACAGTATTGTCTTGTACAGATGAAAAGTCAGTGTGTTACTGCAGGCACCTACTCCTCAAAAATGTATTTAAGCATTGAATGCAAGTCAAGGATAGGTAGGAATTAGCTCAGATTCTCAGTGAGCAGTGCCTCGTGTCCCAGATGCCAGGCCTGCTCTGCTCCACTGAGTGTTTTTGGGGAAGGTCAGTAACTGTTCATGGAAGAAATAAGAGCCAGAATCCAGCAAGTACAGAGGCTGAAGTGCTGCACACTTTCTAGGGCTAGAGAGGTGTTGATCCTGCATTTATTTAGGTCAGGAAAGAAAGCGTGGCTGGGTTTGTGTTTAACAGGGGAGGGTGTTTATGGGGTGAGCTCTGAAGGACGAGCCAGGGAGCTGTCTCGCCTGGCACAGAACACAAATGCTGCACTCACTGCAAGCAAGGGCCCAGCTGGGGTAGTTGTGGCCACTTTACAACTTCCCAGGGTGGTGTTATATCTCACACCATCACAAGATTGCTTCTGGCTAGTACTTGGCTTTTTTTTAGGTGACATCTCAGGCTTTTTGTGTGTGAAGCATCATTTACTACTCCAAAGGAATGGCTGAATAGAATAGACATGTAAAACCACAAGAAAAAAAATCCACAAAACAATTATTTTAGAAATAACTAAACATTCTAGCCTTCCATTAGGAATTGCCTAAAAGCCCAGTCTAGACTTAAGAATGAAGGCTAGCTTCATTACACAGCTACAGAATCTTGTAAAACCTTGTTATTTTGGGATTCTGGTTTGACAACTGGTTTTTTTTTTGAGGGGGGGTGGTGGTGACTAATTACTTAGGATGGTTCCACACTAAACAGAGGGCTGGGTGAATTAGCAGGGTCCTGGCTTTTGGTTTAAAAGGTGTTTTATCTTTTTATGTAAACAGACTAAGTTGTTCTTGTTTTCAAGCGGGTTGTGTCTTATTTCAGGAGGTTAAGAAGAAGTTGGAAACGGCAGCTAATAACACCAAGAGTTGGAAAGATAAAGTAGCTCATCATGAGGGATTGATTAGACTAATAGAGCCAGGTGAGTTATCAACAGAAGAGTTACAAAAACATGTATTTATTCTGTCTCATGTACTTATATCACGCAGTGATTACTGAAGCCTGCCTTTTCCTGTAGCTCACTGGTTTCACAGCAGCCTATTAATATCACCCTTTGTGACAGCTGCTGATGGTAACTTTCAAGTCTTTACCTCTACGGGCCCTACTATAATGATTTTATTATCGTTATTGTTTGTTTCTTTTATATTTAAAACAAAGCAAGGGTCAACCTGAACACTGCATTGCAGGTGTGTGACGTCCCTGTCAGGATTGCCTGTCTCTAGTATTGCTCTCTATCTTCCAGGCTCCAAGAATCCTCACTTAATCACAAACTGGGGCCCAGCCGCCTTCACTGAAGCTGAACTGGAGGAAAGACAAAGGAGCTGGAAAGGGAAGAAAGCCACTTCCGAGTGACGGTGGCAGCAGACGTGTGGCCCGGAACAGGAGCCCACCTCCCCTCGTTCCGCTTTGCACAGAGCAGCCTCTCGCTTACCAAGTTTAGTTTGCTCAGCAGGTTGGGCCTTTCTGCTCATGAAATGTTGTTACCCCGCTGGAGGGCCTGCTCAGAGCTCAGCCATTACAGTGTGTGGTGTCTGACAGGACGTGCTGTTTTCCCTCACATTTCCAAGATTTTACAACTGAAGATTTGTATTGAAATGTAGCTTGTGACAGAGCTGTTCCTATGCTAGCCTGTAACAATCTGGCAGCAGCTAACCAGTCAGGCAGCACCACTTTCATTCCAAAAAGCGAGGGAAGCAGTTGTTCCACTGGTTCAGTTAGTGTAATTTCAACCCAGGATAAATCAGTCCTGGAGGTTGTGTCCAACTCTGAGATGGAGCATTGCCTTTCCTTCCACTGAGCCTCCTTTCACTTCTGCTCTGTCCCTCTGTTGCTCTCTGCATGGTGCTTAGTGCTCAGACACGTTCCCTTGGCAAGGGGAGGCTGGCATCACTGGGTACCTGCTGCTTGCTTGGATTTGGTGTCCCATTTCCCTCTCTTTGCAGGAATCCAAACAAAAGAACTGGAGGTAGGCATGTAGAAAATGCTGCTGTAAGACATTTGGAAAAAGTAGTAGTGCAAGACTGTTTTTGTACTGTCTCATTCTTGAGAAGTGCTAAATAAAGCCTTGAGAGTTGCCTTCATAGTTTAAAAGATGCGGTTTTGGCTCACAGATTTCTGAAGCAGATGAATGGAAGGTGGTAGCACCCACAAGGCAAATATCCTCTGTGTCAAGGCTGTATTTGTGCAAGAAATCTGATTATAACATCCCACCATTTTTATATGTAGCACTTTCATCTTACTTTTAATTGGAGGCCAGATTGAAAAAAATGTAAGAAGAAAACTTTTTTTTTTTTAATAAAAATGATAAACTGCTTTAGGAAAAAAAAAAAAAGTAATTTCTGTCAATAAAATAACTTCAGTCTTTCTAGTACCAAGGCTTCCCAAAGAGCTTGCTCTGCCTCACAGTTCTCTCCTGGGACAAAGCCAGTTATTTCTCTTTCTGTAGGGAAAAGGAACAAGCTTGTGACTTTGCTTTGCAGATCACCCACACCAGGCATTGCTCAGTGAAACAGGATTCCTGCCAACTTGTACAGACATTTTGAAATCCCCCCTCGAGGAGCAGGTGCCCACTGGTGTGGCTTGTGAGCAGCTTTGGCTGTACCCCAGCCATCCATCCCTCCCCTGCTTGTTAGTTCAGCTACGTGTTAAATTATTTGTAGTAAATAGGAAGTAAATTTTTCAGGAGGATTAGCAGTGCCTTGGAGTGCAGCACTGGGATACTTGGGTCTTGGAAGAGTGGAAGCTGTACAGAAAAGGTGTCCAGATTTGGAAGTCAATAGCATTTTATTTGTCTATTAACTAAGACTCACTCAAATACTGAATCTTCTCAGACATTTATTCTCTGGTTATACTTTTATACTAATTGAAATCTTTAATGTTTCAGTAAATGGGAGTGCTGATTAGAATGGCAGGAAAATCCAGGATCTTCCTATTTATACTCACTGTACAGGAAAACAATAGTTCCTTAAGCTTGATAACAAGGCCTTTTTTAAATTGATCACGTTTACAGAAGCAATGTGAAGGAAAAAACCAACCACCTGTAACAGAATTACTAATGTGCACATGGTTAAACTTTGCTAAAAGAGCTGGAACAGTATTTATAGCTACCAGACATTTTATGTGGAGAGCAGAAGGGGTATTGGGGCTAAACTTGTTTAATTTTTCTAACGGTCTTTTTTTGGGCAATGGTTTTTTAAGAACACCAAATGATGCATGTTTTCATATTTTTTACTGTTCTTTAGAATTGTGTGTTTAATAAAGTAATATAAAGTCATTTACATTTTGGAATTAATGGATGTCTTTTTGCCTGGACTTCTTTGGGGCTATTGGAGTTCAAAATCCAGTAAGTGTTGTGGGGAAGTTTTAATGGTTGGATCAATGGGCTGTTAAGGGCATAGTGAAGGCAGTGGTCACACAGTAACACACACAGACTTTGTTTTAGCAGCACTCCTGATGTTAAATGTTCGTGTTCAGTACACCTTGATGCAGCCTGGGACAGGGCCAGGGCAGGCTCAGCAGGGAGCTGTTGGGACGGACACACAGCAGCCCCTCACAACGTGTCAGCCCTGCCTGTCTGTCTGTCTGTCTGTCTGGGGTCAGCTCTTACTCACTGGCAGAAGAGGAAATGAGACAAAGTTCCTTTTAGCTTTGTCGTCCCTGCTTGCTCTGACAAATTAGGAAAGCTTTGTTTGAAGCTTTGCTCAGTAAAGCTGGGGGGAGTGCTTGGTTTAAAAATTAAACTATTTGCATGCTGAGCAAAAATACTGCTTGAGAATGAGCCCCTTGGAGCGACACTGAGCAGCAACCAAAGGGAGCCCAGAGCTGTGAGTCACCGCCGGTCATGGATCAGGGAGCACGGAAAGCTGCATCCCGGTGTGCCATCATTTCCAGCGGGGCCAAGGGTTCCAGCTCTCCTACTCCTGCAAACGAACGAGCCTGCTCATGGTGAGGATCTGAACTGTGGGATCAGGGATGTCTCTGGTCTGCCCAAGAAGCCCTAACTACACCCTGGTCTTGCACAGAGCCCAGGGCAAAGCTGTGGCTGCTGTTCCTGAACCCTTGGGAGATGCACTGGATGGCTCAGCCCACTTATTTTGTCTGCCAGAATCGGGTTTTGTTTACCTGCTGCTGCTGGAACAGCCTTGCCAGCCACTACCCCAGTCCCGTGCTGTTCCCTCTAAAAACAGGATGAAGTTTAATTTGGGGCTGTTACTTTTTTTTTTAATCTGTGACCATTTTATGGAGCTGATTTATGAGTTGTACACACTGGATCACACATTCCCAAACTGTAACAGGCTGTTTTCCAGCAGCTCATGTTACTCCTGTTCCACTGTCCTGCATGAACAGCCACAAAAGCAAAGCCTCTGTGGGGGAAAGGAACAGTGTCTTACGATAGAAAGTGTATCCTGGGGACTGGGGGGGACGCCAACCCCAAAAGAAACACCTGTTTGTCCCTGTTAATGGCACGGGGATTGGAAGCAGGTGATCATTAAGGCCCCTTCCAACCCAAGGTATCCTGTGATCCATGGCTCAGTCACGCAGAACACCTGGAACAGGAGCTGCCCCATCCATCTCCGTAAAAGCAAACGGAAAAACAACTGCTCTGATTTTTATCTCAAATATGTGAAGCAGTTATGTAAACAATTTTTGAAGAAAGAGGCGCAGGGCCAGGAAAGGGGATATCCACGAGGTCTTTCAGCTGTTTCGGGGAGTGAGGTCATTATTTGTTCCCAAAAGAAGGGGTGCAAAAGGGCGGCAGGTGTGCCGCACACTTGTCCTCTCACAGAATGACAAAGTCCTTCAACACTCAACAAGATTTTCAGTGGCTTTCCGAGTCTGCCGGTACCATACTGGTTACTCGATAATTGTGGGTCTCTCTGGGTTTTTTTGTTTTTGTTTTTGTTTTCCTCTTTTTTTTTTAATAAATCGTTTCGTGTCACGGTGGCACCCCCTGCGCCCTCCCCGCGGCTGCCCAGGCCGGCACACGGAGCTCGGGACCGCGGGGCAGGAACGCCCGGGCCGGGACCTGGGGCTGCCTCATCGCTGGGCTCCGGCTGCCACCTCGTGGTGGCCCAGCCCAGCGTCCCCCGACTGTGATCCTGCGGTGTTCCCGGCCTGTGGCGGTGGCCCGGGACGGGCACGCTCCCGCTCCCTTCCCTCCCAGCGGCGGGTGCCGGGGAGAAGCGCTGTGCGCCGAGGCTGCGGCGGCAGCACCATCCCCGCCTCCCTGCCACGGCCACGGCAGCTCTGTCCCTGCTCCATGAGCCCGTGCGGTTGCTCCGCTGGCTCAGTACGCCCACAGACATCCCGTCAGTCTAGGAAAAAAGGACTTTTTTGTTACCACTGGCCTCGGCGCTAATTCAGACATATTTCCAAAGAAACCGCGCCGCACTGCAGGAGGACAGTGTGTACAGTGGGGTACAGCATCCCGCAATCGCTGCAGGCGCAGCTCGGGCTGCCGTGCGGCTTTCCTAGGGGCGGTAAAGCAGAGCAAGGAAAAATGTGTGAGGAAGGTTGCTTTCCTGCAAACAGCGTTTTCCCAGGTGCCTGCGTGCATGCCCCGAGGCTGCAGGAGCGAAGGACGTGCTCAGCATCACGTACTCCCCTTTCGGGAGCAGGGCTCACGCTCATCCCTTCAAGCCGCAAACAGGGTGGGCGTGTGGGAGGAGAGGATATCAGCCCGTGGTTTGGTGCTAATGTGGCCGTGAGGGCCAAAATAAAATGCAAATAGAAACTTCGCGACACTTCGTGAATTTAGAGACTCCGGTGGCTTCCACACATTTACTCTCACTGTGAACTCCAGCTACTCGGAAATGCCCGGAAGCAAAAGTGCAGAAAAACACCGTTTTATGGAGTGGCTTCCCAGATATTTCAAAAGTACCCATCCTTCAAAAAAAAAAAAAAAAAAAAAAAAAAAAAAAAACCAAAAAAAACCC
>WEIT01027158.1:116352-171754 GCA_013389985.1 Dryoscopus gambensis
AAAAAAAAAAAAAAAAGAAGGCGCAGTGGTTGTTTTAACACATAAGATGAAACAATATTTGGCAAATGTAGCTGCATCTCACCTCTAAAAGAAATTAAAATTGGAACAGGATGATGCAAAACAGTTAAATTAGAAACATCGTGAAAAGCCTTGAGAGGGAGATTTAGTGAGGCAGCTTTTAACACCTACATGCCCAACCCTAGAAGAACCAATTGACAAGAGCCCTTCTCCCACCTTTTTTCTTATATTTAACCTAATTGACAGAGGAAATGTAAAAGGATATGAGCAGCAGGGTCAGAGGAAAGCCCATGGCAGACTGGGCAGAATGTTGATAAAAAGAAAAAAAAGAAATCATGATCTCCAGCACAATTGCACTCACTTTTCCGTGTCAACCATTACTTTAAATTCCTTAATGAATAAAACCACAAAAAAAAATTAACCCTTTCTACCCTGCTCAGCGTTGTCATTGCTCACATCACTCTTCTGCCTACCAAAGGGCCTTGACCTAGCACCAGCTTTACACACTGTTATTAATATCACTGCTAATTAATAGTGCGACTTGCCACGGCTGCAGCACACGAAAAGCTTTAACAGGATCTGGGCCTAACAACACCTTCATGCAAACACTCACCTGCTGTTACTCTCGTTGTTACACTTTTTCTGAGCACACATTGATATCTCAGATGGGATTAAAAGCTCAGGCATAGACATGAGACAGTTTCAAAAGCAGCCTGGATTTGGTGTTGACACAAATTAGCTGTTTCAATGCCTACCCGAGCATGGAGATTTCTCTTCCCTCTCTGAAGAGGCTTGGGCAGCTCGGCCCTGACTCAAGGTGCAAGTACAGGTCCTCTGGGGTGCTGGTTCCTCAGTCCTGACTAAAAAAGAAAAAAAAGAAAAAACCAAACCAACAAACAAAAAACCAAACAACCCCCCCCCAACAACAAAACAAAAACAACAAAAAAACCCAAACAAAAACAAAAACAAACACCCAACCAAAAAACCAAAAACCCTCCACACTTAAAAATTTACTTATCTCAGACTTTGTTTAGATATTTTCAGAAAGTCCCTCTCCCACGGGGATGGAAGTTATGCATTTGGAGCAGTGCAAGGTTGTGTCGTCTGAACCATTTCCTTTGCCAGTGATGCTTCGGGCCATTTTATACTCTCTCCAAGTCGTAGAGTCAACCACCACATGTCTCTGTGAGGGAGGACCATGCCCCATTTTTCAGCCAGGCTTCCTCCCTGCCAGAAAGATCGTGTGGCCATGGACTGCTTTTTCCCAGACAGGGGGTGGGAAATGATGGGAGCAGGGTACAGCCTGCTCACACCCGGGCCCCACTAAAAGCTGAGCAGAGTGGCACTGATCCCTGTGGGGATGGAGGTGCAGCTTTCTGTGTCTGCTGGTGTGCTTTACCATGGCCACTGCCTGCCTGTGAGGGGCAAGGGGGTCTCTGATGGGCCATGGAGCTTCCTGGGGAGATGGCTGGCCCAAACCAACCAACACCCCAAGCCTGGTCTCACAGAATAGCTGCACGTGGCCCCTCTGGCAAAAAAAAGTCACCTGCCCGTGCTCCAGCACACTCACCTCACTGTCACCACTACAGGTGGCAAGAGTCAAGCCTACAGCTGCTCTCAGTCCACCTCCAGCCAGCAAGAGAAAATCCAGAGCCTGTATTCCTTGAAATCATGCTTCAAGGAACAGCCCAGCCACGGGGCATGGTATGAGAACCAGCCTGTCGGGGGAAAGGCGATAAGGAAACACCACCAGGTGCTGAACACCCGTGCTGGGCCAGGCTCCTGTGGGTGCAGAGCAGGCACCAGTCCTGCACAGCTTCGAAGGCAGCTCTGTCGCTGCCTCCCCCCTCGCCCCGTTCTGACCAGTCCCTGCCACTGGTGTCCCTGGGGCTGCCAGCGAATCTGAGCTGCTCTGTGCTGCAGGCTGGCACAGCTATTTCAGCAGAAAGCTCCCGATGAGTGCTGAGCCGGGGACAGCCTGCGCCGGGTCCAGGGGAGCGTGTGCTCAGCCCAACACCACCTCCAGGAGAGCGGAGCTGCACAACCGCTCGCTGCTCTTCCAGTTTTCCATTCTTTTCTCATTTTCATCTCGCCCCTCCTGATGAGCCCCAAGTCCCTACGTGCCGAAGCAGGGTGAGAAGACTGACACGATTTTTCCAAAGCCCCCGGCGAGTCGTGGGACCCACAGCCCAGGGCTCCGCCAGCTCCTGCCCCGGCAGGCCGGCCAGGCAGCGGCAGCTGCTCCCTCAGAGACGGGGAGAACAATAAGAAATACCAGATCTGCCGCAGGAATGCGGGAGATACCGTGGCGGGGGGTCCTGAGAGTCTGGGCAGGATTTGCTCACGGCTTGGCCGCAGCCCAGGGGATGCCACTCAGGCCGCGCTGTCGCCGGCCGCGGTGGCGGGGAATGCGCGGGGGATGCGCGGGGGATGCGCGGGGGATGCGCGGGGCCCCCCNGGCAGGCTCCTAATGAATCACATGTGCGGGTCCCGCCCGGGGAGGCAGGGCCGGGGCTGCGGCACCGCGCGGGGTTCCAGCGCCGAGCCGGTCCCACGCTCGGAGCCGCGTCACTCGTGTACGTGCAGCACCACACTGCTGCTGCTGCCGCCCGACCGACCCACACCCTGCCAAAGCCTCTGCCCGGGGCTGCCTGACCTCCGAAGAAAGGAGGGAGAGAACCGGGCAGATGATGACCAAGGCTGCCAGCACGGCTCGGGGGCTCCACCCGCGGCTGTGCAGCCGCGATGCCCTCGCTCCCTCCTGTGGGCACGTTGTCACCCTGAGCTGCTCAGGTGACTGAAACCGGGGTGTGCACCCGCCGCTGCCAAGGCCTGACACGCCAATTACAGAGTCATTACTCTGTTGGGTAACATTTTCCCTCAATGACTTAGGAACTTTAACCCAATTTTGAAATGTAGGGGAGGCTAAGTTGGATTACCTTAGCTCAACTGCTCATGTCATAAGCCCTTGAGAAGAGGGACTGGAGGGTTTTTCCTCCAGAAACCTTTTGTTGGCTCACAAAATCCTTGGTTTTTTTCTTAGCTCAGACACCAAGAGGGGGAGTTTTCAACTTCCAAAAATAAATCAAAGACACCACGATGCCTGCAGGGTATTTGTTTCTCCATAGGAACGTGAACCTGGTGGTTTAGTTTAAGGGAGGCTAAGCTAACTCTCACATTTTCTACATTCCTCTTTTTCCTGATAGATCAAGATCGACAGGTTTGAACTGTTGTTTTAATGAAAACCTACTACTCCTGAGAGGCTTTCCTGTTTTAGAAAGATGATCTTTCAGAGCTACAAAATTCCAAACAATTTGACTTGCTATCACCTTCGTCAGGTCTCTTAACCTCCCTATGCCTCAGCTGGGCACTGATGAAAGATGGGTGATGTTTATGCTTTAAAAAAGCACAGAGACATCTGCAAAATTGTAATCTGTCCCTAAAAACAGGGATCTTTAAGTGATACCCTGAACCTGTGTCCACAAGGTGCAAATTGCTGAGTGAGGCCTTGGAGAGTGCCACTTATACCAGGGCACGACCAGAGCCCCCTGGCACCAGCCCCTGCCAGCCCCTTGCAGCGTCACCTCCAGCTCCTCCACCTTTATCCCTGATCCCTGGCAGCCAGAAAACCTCCTCTGAGCTCTTGAGTAACAACCACAAATTGAAGCAGCCTTTAGCCCCTAATTAACTAGAGTTAAATCACCACATAGCTACCCCCAAAGTTTCATGGAAATTAGGCCAGCACTCCAGCCAAGCCCTCTTTTGTCATCTCTCATTCAAGCTGCTGAATCAATCCCAGGTAGGTTTCCCCCTCCCTTGCGCATGTGGAACCCTGAAAACACTCTGGGGTAAATCTAAACATGACCAACCTCAACAATGCACCTCTGGAGAGTTTTCAGAGCTTAAGTCCTGCAACTCAGAGCAAATTTGAGGGTAGGTGCAAATCCCTTGTTGAAGGTTCAAGTATTTTTTTTCAAGTCACAAGTACAACAGGACTCCCTGAATAAGTTTTTGGTCCAGGAAACTGAACTTCAGCTCCCAGTTTTGTTAATTCTGCAATCCAAAATGTTTTCTTTGCTGTTTTTTTTCCCTTGTCTTTTAAAGGCAATTAGGATTGTCCAAGTGTTCTAACAATTTAGATGCTCTAATATGTAAAAACACTTTCTTGTGTTACAAAAGTTTATCCAAATTGTAAAATGCATTACAAAGGGGAGGGAGCCAGCCCCATGTACACTGTTTGGGCTGCTCTTCTGGCAGAAAATGACCACTGGCAGCGTGCAAGGCATGGAAAAAGGACTTATCACCCAGATCCTTCAAAGAGTCAAAACCGCCTTAGCTGGGCAAACCGGCACTGATTTCTCAGAACTAATCCCTGGAGGTACAGGTCTGCTGACGTCAAGCCTGCTGTGGTTATTGCAGGGCTCACAGCCCTTCAAACATTCTCTCTGCAAGCCCCAGTCCAGCCCACTGCACAGAGAAGCTCTTCAGAAGCTTCTGACAGGGGCGGCTGGGACATGGGAATGTCGAGGGCTCTCGACGCCTCCCCACTCACCTGCGCCAACAGTGCAGCCAAGGGTTTTAGGGATCTCTGAAATTCACACTTCAAGAGGCCAGTTGCTCTCCTGCTTGACTCAGAAATCCTCCTGGAACATTGCTGCTTCCTGTCCGAACTCCTCCTTTAAAGCCAGGTTTTCTGCCTGCTATCCAAAAGAAGCCTATAAAAAAGGAGAAGACAGTAAAGCTCAGGAAAGGACTTATCTGACATGTAAAAGCTCACAGGTGCAACAGGAAGGAATGCACATGCCCACCAGGAAAATGGGAAAGGCACTATTGATTTTCAGAGCCAGATTCTCACTTGTTATTTCTCTCTGGCTATTATTTTTGAAAGACTTGAGGATTCCTTTTATCAGGGAATGTTTCCTGAAAAGTTCTTGCGTTTTTTTTAAATCCCTTTGCATTTCAGGTAGATGAAGCGCTTCATAAATACTGTGCAAGGGCAGGAGTAATTGGGATTTTGGAGGATGCTGAGACTTATCAGCTTGCTGGAGCTGCTGGACCAGAGCCAGCAGCTGTGAGGAACCAGCCCTGTGCTGGTGGCAGGATGGCACATCCCTGCCCCACAGAGCTGCCAGTGAGCTGCTTCCTTCTGGATGCAGAGCTGCACATGGGCTCATTTTCTGCTTCCCCCTGTTCTGCAGTGCAGACATCCCCCGGGGTCCCAAAACTGCAGGATGAAAAACTCATCCTTCCTTCTGGCCCGGATCCTGGACAGACATGTGCACATGCTTAGTGCTGAGCATGTGAGTAGCAACACTGATCTCCATGGAGCAATCCACATGCTTGAGCCTCTGCACATTCGGGAGCAGGGGAGAGGAGGACACTGGGTTCTCTGGTTGCCTGTTTTACATACCACTCCTGGAGATCCCACCCTAAAGAGAGCTGCGCAGCGGGATGGCGCTGAGCTACACAGCTATTTTTATTTCCATCTCTCGTGGCCTTGCTGAGACCTGCTACGAATTATCTGGGATATCACACCCCAGACGAGTCCAAACAACAGGTCTTGCTGCAGACTGTCTGCGTTTAGAGGGATGATTTAGTTACTGCTTTCCCCCCACCCTGTCTTCTTCCTTATTCCCATTAGTGACACGCTGGCTGCAGAGAAAAGTTATTCATGCTCTAGAAATGTAATATTTACTCAAAACAATTTTTATTTGGCTTGGCTTCTTCCCAGTGCCATAAAGTGATAGCCAACCCCAAGTGCTTACACAGACAACATGTGCATCTGAGTCATATTTATGATCCCCGTTATAAAAAGCACACAACCTTGTTGTTTGGAGCAATAGGATGGGACTAAAGGCATCAGCACGTCTTGAGCATAGCCTGTCTCTGGAATCTGCAGAAATTTGCCATGCTCCAAATTTAGAACTTGTGGGTGGAAGCTCAGTCAGGAGCCAACTTTTTATACCATTACATCACAGGAATTGAGGGCTTCGTGCCAAGGATCCAAGGAAATTAATAAAGAGCAGAGGCTGTCCAGCTGTTTGAATTTAAAGCCATGGCAGAGAGGTAATTATTAATAAATATGGCTTTATTCGGAACATCGTAATCTCACTGCTTAAATTGAACATATCCCCTCTCTTTACTGCAGCTTACTCTTCTGTTAGAACTTGCAAAGACAATAGGAAGGGATTAACATCTGTAAGAGAGAGGCCTAGAGAAGCTGGCATCCTTCTCAACAGAGGCCACGCTGCAGTGATGGCTCTCCAGCTGAGCACTGCTCCGCGTTTGCCAGGGGCATCACCGCTCCCCCGGCTGCTGGAACGTGGCGTGCATTCTTCCAGCTAAAACACACAAGGTCTCCAATGGACAGGGATCAAAGCCATAGACAGCTAATTTGAAGAGAAATTCAATTTGTTTGACCTCCCTGTGCTGGGGCAGCCAGCGCAAGCTCAGATGTCACAGCCTCCAGGGAGCTGATGGTAAAGCATGGGGCCACGTACCAAGAGGCACAGGGTGACCTGAGCGACCTCCCATCCTGTTTGGGATGCACTGCGTGTGCCCATAGCCCTGGCAGGACTCGGTCCTGGGTGCAGAGTGAGGCTGGGGCTTGGGGAAGGGCCGTGCTGGTCCTGGGAGGGGGCGACTGCCCCGTGCCCCCACAGACTGGGGAGCCCAGGTCTGCCACACGCCGCTTTCGGCACCTCAAACACACAGCGCACACGACAGGCACCTTCCCAGCTCCAGCCCACAGCCCCAGCAGGACAGGCTCTGCAGGCAAACACCTGGCTCTGCACACAGAAAGGGGTCAGGGGTCCCAGGGCTTGGTCTGCACTCCAAGGGCTGAGCACAGGCTTGTCATGAAACACACAGCCAGGAGAACACAGCAGTGTCTTTGGAAAAGGGGCTCCCCTGATGCTTAAACCACAGAAATGTTGGTATGCAGCTTCAGAGATTTACAGCCTATACTGTCCTCAAGGGTACACAAAAGCTATGAATAATTAAAAATATGGCTCTGAGTTCTCTAGGAAGTTCCCCATTTCCATTTTACAGATAAACAAGCTGAGGTGGAAAGCAGCTAAAAGCTGCTTGAGTGGAACAATACTGTCAGCAAACCAAACATTAGAGTTCCCAGGGAGATGCTCCTGCACCCACAGATACCTCCTCGTGCTTGCACATGTATTTCTTGCAGCAGCAAGCATACCAAACAGCTTTATGCATCCGTGCCTCACCAGGAGCCAGCACAGCAAAGACCAGGACCTGCAGCTACCAACACCCCTTGCTTTTGTCTAAGCACACACACACATAAAATATTAAAAAATATGGTTTAAAAACCATAAGCAGCAGGTTAAAGAAAGTAAAACATAACCACTTCAGCGATGTGATCACAGGGCGACAATTTCCACAACGGAAAGATATCACTGATAGGGATAAAAAGCAGAAATCAAGTCAATTAAATTCAATGATCTTAGAATCATAGAACAGTTTAGGTTGCAAAGACCTCTAAGTCATTCCTCACTTCTGAAATGTGGTGTTTCCACCCGCAACATAGGCAGGGACACGCGGGGGGTGTTACAAGAAGTCAGGCTGCTCTAGATTCAACAGGCTCTATTACTGGATAAACCTCTTGGTTTTCACCTAGAAAAATATGATACCAACCATTCATTCCTGCTGGAGAACCTCTGAGAGGTCCTGACCCTGCTCAAGTACAATGCTATGCATTTTTTCTCCCAGCATGTAGTTGCTCATGCTGGACTGTGTATTTTATGTTTTTGTGAACAGCTGTGAACATCTAAAGAGTAAAAACCTCAGGTCTATTAAACATCCCACTTATGGTCAAGAGAAGCCCTCCTGTGATGCATGACTCACAGAGGGAAGCTGGGACACTGCAGTGGGCAAGGAGAGCCTTTGGCTGCTGCTTCCCTGCAGGATGGGAGACCTTTCTGGGTTCTTTCTGGGAACCTGGAGCTGGACTGGCTCCTGGAGCTGGCTTGTGCATGCTGAGAGCATTTTACATGGCTCTGAAGCTTCATCTCAGCACAGAATGGCACGAGGAGACTTTGAGGAGGGACAATACAGGGTTTTCCTCAACTGCTAAAAATGCCTGTAATACAGGACTAAAAAGGACAAATGGACTTCAGTGACTGGATAACTTGAGGAGAAATAAAAAAAAAAATTGTTATTGGGGCACAAAACACCCCAAAAAGTATCACCAGATATTTGCCAGAGTAAAAATGCAAAGGAGTCTTTATTTCCTACATGAGTGCCCCACGCCAGGTTCAGTTTGAGGAGTGAAGTAGCTATTTTACCCACCGTCTTAGGCTGTTTGGTACCCCAAAGCTTGTCGGTGTGTGGTCCTCTTGCACGAGTCTGTACAGGCAGTGCCACTGCTCCTTCCACATGTGGATAAAGGTGGAAGAAAACCATCACGAAAATGAGCAGCCTTAGGGGTATCGTCATGCACTCGAGAAGCTGGGAACGCCCACCTGTGAGAGCCAGGCAGGGGATGCTCATTGTCCTCAGCCCTTCCTTTCAGATTTTGCAGGGCAGTAACCTCACTTCCTGGAGCGCTGCACTAGATAAGTAACTGTAGTTAGCAAGTGATTCTATGGAAATAGCTGAAATGCTTCAAGCCATAGCCCAACAAATTTCTAACCCACGGCTAATCTCCAACTCTCTTCCCACTGGAGTCAGAAGCAATCCCTGCTGCCCCATCTACAGTTCTTAGAAATGCAGAGAGCATTTAAAATTTTGGAGACCTTGCCCATTCTTATAACTGGGCAAGAGTCAGATTTCCAAAATGCTACTCCTGCTGCATAGAAACTTCCTTCCCTGAAGTCCCCTTGTTTCCAGCAGACCATCCCTTATCTCACTACTAGTCCTAGATGCAGCCAAGCATCATCCTATTTAAAAGTCCTCTTCCAACAGCAGTAGCAATAAACACGTTTGGCCAGCTAATTCACCTTCTGCAGTCATGGAGCTGGACTAACAACCTGCTTTATCTTCTGGCAGTGTAGCTTGTAAAACCAACTCCAACTGGTAGCACAGAAACATAGAAAACATGGAGAAGGGTTTTATGAGACGGTGGGTTTGTGGCTTCTTATTTTGACTCATTTCCATGAGATTCTTAAAAGTCTCAAATCCTGGAATGAAGGGACCCTGGTTACGCTTTATTTTCCATCAGTTTCTTTAAAAGATGAGTCATTTGGAAAGCACGGAAAGTATCAGAGTAATTGCTTTGATGTCTTTAATAGAAATTTGGGATGGATTTGAATGCAATGAGGGAAGTGCTGTTATTTCCTTTTGGAATGGCAGCCTGTCATGACCGGCGCTGTTATACAACAAAGCGACCAAACAGCAGAGCACACGCGAGCCCGGCAGCGGCCGAGGAGCTTGTCCTCCTAATCAAGTTTAGATCTGGATGCTGATGGACTCAGCAAACAAACACTCAAGTTTATTGTAACAGAATGAACAGAATGTACCACAGAGAATATGACTCACTTTTCCATAGGACGCCTGTCTATTCTCCGGGTTCGGGTAAGGAAATGTTGCACCTCTCGCTTACAGCTTGTTTTACAAAGTTTTAATGAGCCTGTCCCAGTGAGCTGTCGCCCTGCCACATAAAACCTGATTCATTTGCCTTTGTGAAAGTAAGTGTGGCTTTTGACAGGACACGCTGCACTAGGCCCTTCTAAATCAGTCAGCCAGACTCACTCACAGGTGGTTTTAGTCTGGAGTGCTTTTTGAAACGAAAATATGCAGCCAGCCTCAGCAGCATGTTGGCTGTTTTCCCTTGGGTGACAGGCTGTCCTGCTGCATCCAAAGTACCCCTCCTCCTCCTTCTCTGTGGGACAGAGCCTGCCTTTTAAGCTGGGCTTTTAAAACCACGACTTTCCATAATAAAAGGGTTTGTTGAAAGCAGAGTTCGGGGAAGGGGCAATGAAGAAATAAACACATTTTTATTTCAAAACATGTAAAACTCAAAAAAAGCTGCCTATGAATTCACAGGAAATTCTGATTAAAGTAGGTGTCCTTACAAGACCCTCCTGCAAGAAATTCAAATGAAGGGAAGGGGAGGGAAAGAGATTTTTAAGTAAACAAGTGAGAAGAGCCAGGGAAAACAAGAGCAATAAGCAGGGTCTCAGGTGGCTGACTTGGCAGAGTGGGGCGTGAAGGAAGGAAGAGGCTGTGGGACAACGAACCGCTGGCGTTTACAGTAGTCAAGAAGTCTCCAGAGTTTGTGACTTTAACCACAAGTTGCTTAACAATACTGTATGCTCCTTCTCCTTCACATCCAGCCCCAGCCGTGCCGGTAAATCCCCCTCCAAGTCAAGAGCGGGGATGCAGGTGCAGGGTGGTGGTGCTGGACAAAGGAGGAGGACTGGCAGAAGGGGTGTTTCACTGCCCCTGAAATTGCAGGAGTCATGATGAGAAAACACAGCTCCTGGCTCAGGTCTCAGTCCCTGGATGGGAGAAGGCTGGTGAGTAACAAGTTTGGGACTGAGGGGCTGCCCTGTGGTGTAGACAGGGCCACTTACAGCTAGAAAGAATTTTTTTTTTCCCCAGAAGTTAGTGAAGGACTTCCAGTGCCAGAAGAGAGTCATGAGAGAAGAGAAATGGTGCATTTCTCACTTCCCAGCGACGGATGCAGGAGAGCAGAGGATCCACTAGCGAAGAGGTGAATATGAACTGGCACTCCAGAGACCAACTTGTTGCTGTGGCTTTCTACCAGGCATTGAAAGTTACTGTGAAAGGCACCCTTGATTCACATTTGAGGTGGAGATCAACCTTAGCTAAGACTCTGCAAGTCAGAAAACCATTTCAGATTAAGAAATGCAATATTCCCCAGGCTTAAGGCTGCTCAGGATATACATCTCATCCCTATGGGAATTTGCATGGATCTGCAAATGCATTGTTTTAAAGCCACCAGCTGCAATAATGGAGAAACTAACTGAATGACAGAAAAGCAAACCCTAAAATAGTTACCATTAACCCCAGGAGGGCTGGGGTGTGTTGAGCTGTGGTTTTCTGTGCTCGGTAGCAATGTGTCATCATAAAGATCCTACATTCAACGGCGGAACAATGCTGTGCATGGTGTCACCTTCCCAGGGGCACACTGTGCAACAGCTTCTCCAAACTTCTCCATTTCCACTGCTGAAGCAGCTCATTAAAAAAAAATATCCTCATACAGCTGGGAATTATAAAACTCTGCAAGAGCCTATGATGCCAAGGACCTTTGTTTGGAGGCACACCTCCGTTTCTAGTGCTTTGGAAGCTGGTCTTTTCCAAAAATCTTTCTATAGATGCTAAAGCAAGGATGGATCTGGCCACAGTCCATTCACCATGAGTGATTGTATCTTAAAGGGATATTCACTCTCTTTAAAAAATCCAATTCTTCACATGTTTCTGGTTAAAAAAAACCAACACAAAAGAACCAACCCTTGTGCCTATGTCAGTGTCTTAGCTGTATAAATTTAAACATTCCATTGTAAGCTAAGATTATCTTGCCTCTTGCCCACTGAGACATGTGGATTTGGCTTTATAAGACTCCATAACTGGCCTGCTTGAACCCTGTCCAGCAAGTTTTCATCTAAATTGATTAGGACTTGGAACATATTTTCTTGGACAAATTGTGTTCTAATGAATAGAACACTCCCTCACAGCTGTCCTGCCAGAAAGCCAAGATTTTTTCTGTCTAAAAATCATCCCAAAGTGACCCTTAGATAAAGTTCAGAATCCATTTTCATTTTTTTAATTAAGAAAAGGTTTGCTTAATTCCATTCCATACATTTCAGTGCTAGGCAGCTGACACACAATTCCCCCTAAACATTTTATTTTAAAGAATTTGGTTGTGATGTCAGGTCTGCCACAGACAATACATTTCTCAACACACTGTTTACATTAAACACAAAGCATGAGGATGGTTGCAGCAGGAGGAGAAGCCTCTCTCATCCCCGTACCTGTAGATGGCACATAAGGCAAACTCAAGGTCGGCTCTATTCTCCACATGATAAATTTAAAACATTAATGAAGACAAACAGGGAATATCATTATAAAACCTCACCCAAGCACCAGAGATTTCCACAGTGCCCTTCTCCAGGGACAAGGCTCCCCAAAAGACCCCTCTGCACCCTCAGTAAGTACCTTCACGAGCTCACCTTCAAGTCCAAGAGTGGACTGGCTGGGAATTCCTGCCATTAATTATTGTTGGCCAAATGAAGACAGCACTTCCCCTGGCCACTCCGGGGTAAAAGCTGTCCCAGTTAGGATGAATGTACCTTTTCTTTTTAGCATTTTGCTCCATAGTTGTTCTCCCAGACGTCCCAGCTTGAAGCCTCAGTAAATGTTTGTGTTATGATTAGCCCATCTGGAATTTTTATTCTATGACCACTCTCACGGTAGACAAGGAGGATTTCATTCAATCCAGAATACCCAGTGGACATCCATGGTTACATCATATTCCTTATCTCCTAGCAAGAGTATTTCTAGGAACCAGGAGTACAGTTTGAGACAAGATCAGATCCTTTCTAGTCTTGCAAAAGATGGTTCTGACCCATGTAGAAATAATCTGTCTTCACCACGTTTTCAGGACTTAACTGACACTTGACACTCAGAAATTAAATATATGTGCAGGAATTTAAAGGAACTCGTCTCTCAAGAAACACAACTTCCCAAGCCTTTAAACACTGGTTATGTCCTTAGCAAGACAGGAAACTGAGGCAAAGTCACTTCTGCTCAGTCTTGAATGGAATTTGACTACTTCAGCTACCAGCTATGCTCAGAGAAGAAAAGTAATTCACAAGCAAGTGCTCTGCTGGAAAAGAAATGAACATCATGGTACTACTGCTTGTGGAAAATGGGTCATAAAAGGACAGGACATGCTGAACTTCAGAAATTTACCTGGAATTCCCTGGAGAAGATGGTAGGTGCTGCAGTTATTCACCAATGCCATTACTGAAGGTTGGTTCAGTCACATCAACATGGTTAGTCAATATGCATCATTAGATAGCAAGATCTTACTTAAGCTTATGCTGCTTAGACAGACAGATTCAGAAAAATATCATGCACCTCTTCCAGAGTCCCTGTCATTTCTGGCTGTGGGTAAAGAAAACCGGGTACAACTGCAGCCATTAATTTGAGCCCCTTTTTAAAAATTTCTGTGTGCCCTTAAACCATTAGAAGCTAAATATAATGACAGGGAATGAACACGAACAAGATTTGCTAACACTTTATCACACTGTATTCTGCAGCCTGCTATTTTCTGGAGACGTGGTTATAATGGGCAGATTATACAGCATTAAACCCTCCTGAAAGCACAGACAGAAAATATGATATAATCTCGCTCGGAGCAATTATCTTTAAACACAAGAACAGCTTCAGCACCCAGCGGAGAGCGGCAAGCAAAGTTATGGGCCCAAGGCAAAACCATGACCAGCTGGCAAGAAATATCCTCGTTAGCCTTTGTAAGAGTTTGCCTTTTTAAAGTCATTGTGCAGCATAATTAAGTTGGTAACATGCAGATGAGAAAGTGGAAAAAAATGTGAAGACATAGGGAGATGAAATGCTAAAGCACTGAAAGATGTCACCTCCTCTGCAAAATGCTTATATTGTGAAACAAAAAGAGAAGAAAGAACGAGTCATTTCAGGATACATCTGGAATGAGAGATAAGAGAAGAAGATTACAATCTTCTGGTAGTCTCCCACAAAACCTCTTTGTTTGCTCTCTGTATCACAAGGGCTGAGTAGGAACACAAAGCAAGAGGGCAAGAGGGCAGTTATGGAGAACAGACAAGATGAACTGCAGCCTAAGAAATGGGATTTCAGGACGTGGTGGCTCTTTCAAGATCCTTAGAACTTGATCCACATGTTCCCTGAAATGGCAACAACATGAGCTGAAGGCTTGATCAAACCTTAGTCATCAGAGAATGATTAACTTGGAGGTCAAGGATGTACAATGGGATAAGAAAGCAGAAGAGGGAGCAGAACTCGAGTCAACCCTTGTGGTCACCCTCTGGTGGCTCCTGTGTGCTACCAAGTTGATCACAGGCTTTAAGTCTTTTTTGGTTATGTTCCAGGTTGTTAAACATACTCAGCTCCTCTCACTGTTTATCTGTTTTGCAGTGTGGGATGTGTGAGTGGTTTTGTGACATTATTTAAAGCTTTTAAGCAGAGACAGACAAAAACATTTAGGCAGAGATGGCAAACTATTTTTCAAGTTGAAGAGGAGATTTCAGGCCAGATCCCAGCTATCACGTCCAGGTTAAGTTCCCCTTGCACCATTTCCAGATTCAGGCTGTCTTGGGGAGCAGCTGGGAATTTCCTGTTCCTGAGGTGACCCAAGGGTAGCGTAAGGCCAGACGAACCCAGACTTGTGCTGCCTGCTCCCTGCTGTGAAAGCGGGAGCTCCCCAGCTTCTGGTGACAGGAGGGGACAACAGGCATCCACTGCTGTTGTCACCTGGCTAGGAGCCCAGCAGGCTGAAGTTCCAAAACTTTTCCTGCCTTCACCTCTGCCAAGAGCTGCTTCAGTGTGCCTGGAAGCACAGGTACTGAAAAGGAGAAAGAAGGGGGCTGCTACGAGGATCTGTGCAGCAAGCAGAGGGCTTTGCCCTGGCTTGTGCTTGTGCCATGACTCAAAGGCTAGCATGGAGTGGCCCCCCTTTTCCAGGCAGACAGGCAGGAGACTCTGGCAGCAAGACCAGGCATTGCATTCCCTTTAACTCTTACAGACCCAGCAATTAATTAGCGCTCAGGAGTCATGTGGATTGCCGGCATCCCGGAGCAGCCCTGGCTCAGGCTGGATTTCCACTGTGCTTAAATGAGTTCTGCCCAGGGACCCAGTCTCCAAAAAAGAACCCCCAAAACAAGTGCTGAACACCAGATTCACCAGATCTAAGCTCTTGGTAGGTGGTTTTTTGCAAGATCCATCCTTGCTGATGGACTGCATGTTTGTACCTCTGTGGCTGGAAGGAGGGACAGAGGGGTTGCAGGAAAGGCACAGTCCAGCATGGTAGGGAATGAGCCAAAATGTCAGTGCTAAGCAAGCAGAACAGAGAACCAGAGAGAGATGGGAATGGAGTAGAAAGCTCAGAATTATGGACAAATTAGTGAACCAGCAATACTGGAAATGGGAACAAGCTGTCCTTCATCTCTTACAAGGAACAACGAAAATACCGTAATTTCTGATGATTTTGATAGAAATAGAGTTATGCAAGACTGATATTGTTCGCAGTGATTTAATTAAGACTCTGTCATCACTGTCAAGCCTAATTGACCTGGTATTTGGCCTTTTATAGGAGTCAGTTTTAAAAATGTGCCCTGCACTAAACCCCAGCATTCTATAAATGGTCCCAGTACTAGAAGGGTCACCTTTTAGGCACAGCCAGCTCTAGAGAGCATCCCACTAAGGTGCTAAGATATCTCTATCTGAAAAGATTACAAGTTCATGCTGCATTCCTTGCCCACACAGTCCTCTCCTCAGAGTTTGTGGGAATCCAGGGTGTCTGAGGAATGCAGAGTCAAGCGTCCTGGGAGCATCCCATCACCAAAATTATTTCACAGAGAATTAATCCCCAATTCTGACACTTCTTGCCATGTGAGATTCAAATCTCTGCATTTGCTGAGCTGTGATGAGCATGGAAAGGCAAAGACTAGACAATGGACTTGCACCACTTGCAAACATTTTGGTTTCTGGGCTGGTTAGTGACAGAAGCAGTTCACTATGTGGAGGAACAGGCTCCTCGATGTCAGCAAGAGCCTGTGGGTAGAGTATGCCACAAACCTCAGCTGATGTCATGTGCAGCCCTATTCACTGAGGCCACAGCACCTCTAGCACCACCTCCTGCAGCTGTGGGACATGCCTTTCTCCATGCCTTGTGGCAGCAAGCACACAGCAGCCTGGAGTCACCAGAGAAATCAGTTAGGTCTCTAGTAGGCTCTCTTGGAGGGTATTACAGATAAGATTCAAACAGAGGCCGAAAAATCAATGTAAATGAGAGCAAACAACCAACACTCCCAGAAAATCCCATGTTCTGCAACTGTTATTGCTTCATCAGTGACAGGAAAGAGCAGTGTTCTAAAATAGAAGTTCATTTAATTGAATTTCCCTTAAGGCACAGAAAATAAGCTTCCATGAAGTGGTATCAATTGTTCAACAATAACATGTTCTCCCAGCTGAAAACCGGGTTAGGAATTTGTATTGTATTTTCACAAAACATAATTCCTAGCCCAGTTTCTTCCTCCTCCTCGAGATAACCAGGCAGATGCCACCTCAGTGACCACTGAGTTACACTATGTGGGTCAGTCAGTGCGTAACCAATGCTCAGCTTCTCCACACTCCTACTCAACAGAGCCTGCTGGATCCATCACAGGGCTTTAGATGCACAAAGCCATTAAAGGAGCTGTTTGCTTAAACACCTTTGTATTTAAGGGGTTTTTTGTAAGTACCTCTGCATCTTTATCCTCTGTGTTGGGGTGTGAGGTTCACGATCGTGTTAAGCCCACGTGAGGTCAGCTGAACGCAGGACTCACATCCTTGTCCCTCCTGGGTTACAGGGCAGGCAGAACTGTACACCTCAGGGTGCTGGAAAATATGAAGGAACACTCAAAACTACAGTGCAACAAGGACTCATACCTTTTTCTGGTAATACAGAAGGTGTTAACAACCAACACTCATGTATTTATGTCTGAAATATTATCTTTCTGAAAGCTTGTCATAAATGTGGCTCACAACGCAGCGATGGCCACACTTTCCAAGTCTGTGCAGCAGGAAGAACATTTCCTAGGGAATAAGGTCAAAATATTAGCATTCAACTGAATCGGTATGGGCCAAATTAATGAAGTTACTGCTCCATCTCAGGCTTCCATAGGTGAAACCTGAGAAAGCGGTTGTATCAACAGCACATCAATCCATGGCACTGGTCAGCAGGACAGAAAACCCAGCCTCCAGTTTCAAAGTTTCGTTCAGCTTTGGCACAGAAAGGTTAACTGTTGTTTAGACAATGCTTCTGAACAGATAATGTTAATTAAATGTTTGCATTCAAATCTTATTACACAGTGCAATAAGTTTGCTTTCTATACAAACACTGCGCATCCGGTGCGGAACGGAAAGCTGGGGGGGCAGACACTAATGAGTAATAGTTCAATCCCATGGATCCTTTTAAAACTAAAGGCAAGGAGGGGAGAATGTTTGCCATCTCCAGACTGCGTGTGTGTCTGCCTCTAAGTTTCTTCTCATTCTCCAGGGATTTGCAAAATTATGTGTTTAAATCTTCATTATCATTCTACTCTAATAGTGCTTAAAACTCCTTTTTCAAGCCCAAGGATGACATAGCCAGTGGATGAAAATTATATTCAGTAAAAACAGAGTCTTGTAGCAGCACTGGGTGAGTCAAATGCCCTGATGTGAAGGAAAGCAGCTAAATCATCCATCCAGATGGGAAATGTTGACAGTCCCTTAACCAAAGCAGCTCTGCAATACAGAGAGGTGTGCAATTTGGCTTTGTTCAGCAGACATCATGGAACTATTTATTCTGTCCTCAAGCTGAGCAGGAAGTTTATTGAGCTCGCCTGTTGCTGGATGTATCACCTGGCTGCTGTGTTTCCTATTCGAATGCAGAGCTGGATGGGCCCTTTCTGCACTGATGTAATGCACTGCCATGAGGAGGATTTCTCCGCGAGCCTAAGACTTATTCCTCTGACCCCAGGAGCACATTGGATGTTGTGCATCCAATTCCTGACAGGAATGCTTCATTTTGCTCTTGAGCAACCATTTCTGAGCAAGCCAGGAGCGGAATCCAACTTTTCTTGGCTGCAAGAATTGGGATGTCCCAAAATGGGGCTTTTCAAACAGATGAGTGAAAAAGCAGAGAGCCCAAAGGACCATCGCTCTCCAAAGAAAATCATACAAATCAACAAGGAAAAATTCTTCTCTGTAGTTAGACTTTCTACGATGGTCAAACAGCTGTGTGCTGTTGGGCTTAGCTCTGCTCCAGCATAGCCCTGAATATCCACTCCACAGTCTCAGCAGGGCCCCAGGGGACACAGTGGGGTCCCTGGGCCTGCCTTTGGCAGAGGCTGAGCAAATCCACTTTGAGCATGCCCTAGATTTCCTTTGGGATACTGCCTTGGTCAGATAACTGCTCCTTGCACATCCCTTCCTGCCACCCCAGCACACCATCACCCTCCCTCCCCTGGGCTGGATCCTCCCTTCTGCCGGGCTTGGCTGAGCTGTGGCTTCCTGCCCTGCCAAAGTGGTGGCTCGCAGCCAGCACAGCTGCTGGGGACACGCTTGTGCTGCCACCAACTGCTCTGGCAGGCTGGAAAGCTGCGAATGTGGCACTGCTTCCCACCAAGGGGAGCTCTTACCTTCCCCCAGGCCCAGGATGTTTGTGGGGTGCTGGACAATGTTTGGGAGCACAGCATTATATCCACCTGGAGGCCCAGGGAAGAGAATGGGGGTGATGACCAAGCTTTTCAGACTTCATGTGCTGAACCACCAAGTTCCCCTGCAAATGCATCAGAGAGAACAAGGGAGCCCTTGTTCTGTAGTTTCTCTTTTCTGTGCAGTGAGCTGAGCATGACCATCACCCACTCACCGACATAGGCGGTGGGGCAGAATTGATTTTTCCCCACTTTGTTTGCCCTTCAGAAATAACTAACAGCTCAATATCAACCCCAAATAATTTCCCTTTACCCTGATGAAAGTTTTCTCTTCAGAGCAAATAGTGTTTTTTTCAGGCTGCTTTTAACACCTCCCAACAAGCATGTAAAATTTTGCTGAATTTAGCCAGTGGACATCTTTTCAAAGTGGATAATTAAAAAGGATGACTTGTTTTCAGCTAAAACAGAACAAAATACACTAGGTACTTTGTCCAAATAATCCCTCCCAGATTTACAGCAGGCCAACTGGATTCATAAACTGTTCACAGGCGAGTAATCAAAGAGATTTAAAATAGGAAACGTTTTCTCCTCTGTTTGTGCTGATTTTTTTCAAAGTCAGATGGCAGATACAGCATCAGCAATGTTGTATTTATATGTATTTCTATTACATATATATAATATGTAATTTATACAAATGTATAAAGGCCCTTCCCTGGCACTTCCTAGCAGCCTGCAGAAGGTCATTTATGAGGTAGGCACTTTTTGAAATATGAATAGGGACACAGTCATCCAAAGCACACTAATATTTTTGGCTTGTTCTGAACAGAGTAACTTTAACTGCTATAAATATTTCAAGGAGGCTGGATATCTCTTGAGATGGAGCATTACATCTTTTAACTTCCAGCTTAACATGGTGGAAGCAGACAAACCCCAGCATTTGTACAGGCACGTGAACCCAAGTGCCACTCCTCAGCACACCCCTTTGTGGCCTGATGCTGTTGCAATTATTCCTTCTGTTTCTGCACCCTGCCTGCTTGGCTTTGCATTTTACTGAACCTCAGAGTCGCCTCCATGAGCTACCACAAAACACAGGTCTGGTGGGTGTCACTGAGCCCAGCCTCCTGCCCGAAGCAGGGCTATCACCAACACCAGAGCAGAGCCACAGGTTCAGCTGCTGTCCCAGGCACCACCGGGAAGTTTTGGCATAAAACCCACAGCAATGTTCAAACTTCAGACCTGCGTGAATGTCGTGGGTTATCTGTATTCTGATTACCATCTTCATGAGCTGTTAAAATCAGGTGTGGCAATGTTCCCTGCCTCCTCCCTCTGGGCTATCTGCTGTTAATAGCCCATCAGTGCCTTATCTCGTAACTCATCATCCCATTGTGAGATGCTCCGCCCAGGGGGAAGGAGCCGAGCATTCCTACCTGGATAAAAGGTTGAGAATTTTGCAACAGAGACAGAGCCTTTTCCCACTGGATTTCCAGAGGACAGGACCTACAAAACCACCACTGGACTTTCTAAGGAAGACCAGACCCTTTCTACAAGATCACTGCTTCAACAGGATTACATTTGCCAATTCAGGAGGACTGCAGCCAACGTTTAATCGGACTGCTACCAACACCCTGTGACAACAGGGTGTCAGGGTGTATTTCTGACTCTGTCAGTGGTTTGTTTTGTTTTGTACTCTGCATTTGTTTTCTTTGTCTTTTTTCCTAGTAAAGAACTGTTATTCCTATTCCCATATCTTTGCCTGAGAGTCCCTAATATCAAAATTCTAATAATTCGGAGGGAAGGGGTTTACATTTTTCCATTTCAAGGGAGGCTCCTGCCTTCCTTAAGCTGACACCTGTCTTTTCAAACCGAGACAGTGAACTGGTGGCCACTCCAGGGACCACCTGAGTCTTTACAGTCCTGACAGCGGTCAGGAATTCCTTCCTCTGAAGGAAAGAGCAGGGAATGAAGGTCCTCAGCTACACAGAAGTGGCTATTGCTTCACCAAGCCTGACAACATCATGAGTTTTTACAAACTGTAAAAATAACCAGATTCCAAGCTTTGAAGTGGGGAGAAAAGCTAACTCCATGTTATAATTACATTTTATTTGGACTTCTCTTTCCATACACGAGAGCTGGGGCTGAAAACACTTAGTACAAAGTACAGAGGAACTTAAAGCACGCTCTTATTTCAACCAGCCTCTATCACTCTTGCTCAGAACAAATACGCAACAGAGATAAAGTTTTAGTGTAACAGGACGACGTTTTTTAAATTGCTGTCCCGCCCGTTCCCTTTCCAGAGGATTAACATCCACCTGTATGAACGTTTCACCTGTGCTGGCAGGAGGAGGACTGGTAGGGTAAGACTGCATAGGACACTGCTCCTGATGTGTTCATGCAGCCCCTGAGGCTCCCCGCTGAAGAGCTGGCAGAACTGGTACCTGTCACATGAACACTTCTCAGCAGGTTCCTCATGCAGCTGCAACCAAAGAGGAAAGAGGATACCCCCTGAGCAGCCTTCTGGGCAGGCCAGGTGCTAAGGACAGACTTTTGTGACTTTTGACTGTATGACGCCCTCATTTTGCTCTGAAGTTTCTTGCCATTAGTCATGAGTCTTACTCATTCCATTTACTTGCATGGTGAAAAGGTTTTTAGAGCAAAAAAATTTCAGATACTTTACGCAAGTTCATTGAAGTTCAGTAAACTGTTTTATCTCAGTGCTAGGAACGTGTCCACCTCAGCTGGAAAACCTCCTGGCAGAGTGCAGGTCTTTAACAGAGGAGTCAGTACTTGTCAACCAGGCAGCTCAAGAACTCCCTTCTCAGCAAACCTTACACCTTCCTCAACACTCACTGTGCCTCTGCACATGCCTGCAACTACATGCCCCAGAACAATATCCTAGTTTAAAAAGTTTTGGGGTTTTTTCCCCGAGTTTGAACTTTGGTTTTGTTTTGAAACCTTCCCCTTTTTTCCTGACTAATGCAGCTCATAAAGGGACATCTCCCTCAGGCCAAAAGCACGGAAGATGCTTGTGATGATCTGCCAAGATTTTAACAAGGGTGTCCTCAGCACCTCGAAGCTGCACATCCATGGAATGTGGCCCATATTAATAATACTTTAACTTCTCTCAACACGCTCAGAGGCAGCCTTGATGCCAACCCACAGGTTCCCAGGGGCAGAATGACAGCATCCACATGGGCTATTAACCTGAAAGACAAACGTTTGCATTTTTTGCTAATCCCCTCAAGTACTTAGTATTTCGGAATCTCTTTCCTCATAGTCGCCATCACAAGACCATGGAATTACTTATTTTGGACTGAAGGAGGCCAGTCATGTGCTGGCATTAATTGTGAGAACTGTCATTTGTTTATGACTGTAGCAGGGTTGGTGTAAAGCAAACGTACCAGATTTACAGTTGAAGGGCTTTGCCCAGGAAATTGCTCAGACACACGCAAAACCTCACCAAAAAAGAGCCTTTGGGGGATGTAGGTATGAATCATTCACAACATTCCTCTGCACACCCAGGAGGGATGGCCCCTGCCTGTGCACCCTGTCCCTATCCTGGGGCAAGCCAAGGAGCAGAGCAGCCCTTCCCCCAGTGTTACAAAGGTTTCAGCTGCTTTCAAAATACTGTGCTGACATTCCAGCTGCAGGAGTGCAGGTGACCACTGCAGAAAGGGGGCCAAGGCTCAGTCTTTTCTATGGTTGATGCCACTATGGCACCAGGAGAGATCAAGAACCTCTCAATTTGGACATATACTTTCGAATTACTTCATCAGAAGGAATATTACGGGCAGCAGGGATCTAAGAGAGTCACGTAGCCAGGGTGATTTTATGCTGCTCTTAATGGAAGATGTTGCAACAAGATACTCTGTGCATTGTTTACATTTCCAAAATGACGAAACCAGAGGACAGAACAAAAGAAACTAAAACCCTGGGCTGCTTCATGTAGTTTCTACACCTTGGCAAATTGAGGTCAAAACAAAACCCCAAAACGTCTCCACATCATTTTCTCCCCTCTCACTAGGGGGTAAAGAAAGATTCTTAAGTGCTGTAAAAGGATGATCTTTTAGCATCACTTCTTCATCTCCAGTTTGTTAAGAGAACGCAGTGGTGACCCTCCTCGTGCCTGGAGAAGAGAGCTGTCATAGGAAGGTGAAGAAAATACCAGCAGTACTGAGAGAAAGAACAGCAAGAAAGCAAGTTTAGTGTTACAGACTTGTTGCCAAGTGGAGGCAGATCTTTTCGTGTTGACATGACACAGGCTTTACTCTTGGGCTAGGTGTGCTGTGCAGGAAAGAGCTGGGATCCCCCCCAGCTGCTCCACTGCTCTTGGTCTGGTTAATCTCTACCAGAAAGACACTTGCCAACCCTCTCCCTTTTCCAACCATCATAAGTATCCAGGTCAAAGATCAAAATTCGAAAACAAAACATGTTGAAAGTTTTGTCTTCTCTGTAAGTGAGAAGAAAGTATGTCTAACTCTCCAGCCTGCATGCTTTTCAGTGTGGGCATGCTGCGTTATCAGAGTTTACGCGATAGCTTTCATCAGGGCGTCACACCACATGGTACAAACCAGCCACACGTTAACCCTGTCAGGCAGGAATAAATGAACATTTTCTGTACTTCACTGAGCAGAAGACTGAAGAACTGGAGAAATTTGGGGATTTGTGCAGGATCACATGGAAGCAACATCACGTGAAGGGAGCATATGACCAAAATAATGTGGATGCATAGGAAAAAGTCCAAACTCCACTTCACAATTTGTCTAATTCTCACGGGATCACAGGCCCTAACATTTCACCAGGTCAAGCAAGTCACGGTCTGCTCAAGGATATACATTCCTTTTTTATCATGTAACCACTATGTGACCCTGACAAGAAGTTCAGAGTTTTCTCTAATGTAGGCTCTTACTGCCTTTCTTAAGGGGAGGAAAAAAAAAGGAGACAAGACCCAGGTAAGCATACAACAACAAAGAAATCCCTCCAGCCTCACTTCACTTCGCTTGCAAACAGCATCAGTACTTTTCTGTTCAGGTATAGGTACTTTTTATATACACTGTGTAGGTATAAACTCCATACATCCTTTTCTCTTCTGGAATAATAATCATCTGTGTTCAGGGCACAGACCAAGAAAGAATCGCACATTAGAAGATAATTATCTTGCTACAGTCCTGCACCAAGAAACAGCTACTCAAGCATGGACTGGGAGTATTTCATTTTGGAAAAGGAAACCAGAGCTTGGAATTGAAGATGCCATGGGGCAGACACCCAGTCCCAGAAGGATATTTAGTCCCCTTTAGTGCACAGACCTGTGCTCCTCTATGAACGGCAACACTACATTTCCCTTTCTAGGCCATGAAGGAGGAGTGAGGGGGATGCAAGGGCTGCTCTTCGTTCTAGGAATATTGCAAAATGAAAACCATGTCTGTTTAGCTTTACCAAAGAAAAATAAACTAGGCATCCCTCAAAGTACATCCAACGTGTCTATTCACACTCCTAGTAAGTGACAGCTTCTACCTTTTGCAGCCAGTGGCATCAGCAGATGTTATGAATTTAGCGATCCAACATTTCAGTGAAGCGTAAACAAATTATAGTGAACAAATGGTCTTGAAATCTGAACTCAGAGGTATTCTCTATAACTCGGAACTTGATAGGGTGTGCTTACAGATCTAGCAGGGAACTTCCATGAAACTTTGGAGGAGCTTATGGGAAGTGGAGTCCTCTCATTTGCAGCAGACATACTTCTTGGGAGGTTCATTCTTCTTAAACAGAAAACATTCTAGCCATTTAAAAACCTCTTAACTTTAAAGCTAGCAGGCATTCTGACACTGCATGCAGAAGGCTGGATTCTCACTCATTTCCCAGGAGTCTTGAAGACTGCAGCCAAGCACATGAGAATGCCAGAAAGATGCCTCCCACAGACTTGCAGGAACCCTTCTAGCTTTTTAAAACCTGAGAAGACCTTTGGTCCAAAGCTTTGCAGTGTGGAGTTCCCAGAAATGGCAACATGCAAAGAAAAAAATACTAAGCCCTGGAGAGCTAACCTTATTAATAATCAGCTTCTCCCTACTTAACGTTGGTTGGGACAGAAACACTGAATCTCAAACCCAGGAAATTATGAGTGTGAAGCTGTCATGCCCAAACAAGCATGGCAGAGCTCCCAGTGACTTCACACAGTCAGTTCTCAAGTTACAGAAGTTGGAGCTGAATTTACAAGTGGCATCAAGCAAACCTCCAAATCCAGATCCTGAGGTACCTTCAAAGCCGAGACACAAACCTTGTGCCTTCTGCCATTGGCATGGACACATAAACATTCAAAGGATGGAATGTTGCTCTCAGTCCACTTGGGTGACAAAGCGGACACTCATTGGAAAGGTCAGAGGCTGAGAGTCTGTCCTGCACTTTTATCGTACTTGAGGAGGAGACATGGGTGGATGGAGAACTGACTGCTGCCAATAGAAACATTGTTTCTTATTCACAGGGACATGCAGCAGCAAAACCAAAATTACTCAAAACAAATAGCACTGAAATTACTGGGGTCACGGACAGTGGAGCCAAGAACACCCAAGAAGGGTGGGACACAGGTACCTTACATCATCCTGACATTTAAAAGGACTTTTTAGGGTTTAACTCTCCTGGTCTTGATGCTTTACGTTTTAACTTTTATATTTTTTCAAATTCTGTATCGCCTAGTGTGTAACTCTGAAGTCTCTTGTAGCTTGTTAGCTGCTCTCTTAGGTCAGATAGACACAACAAAACTTCTCTGAGGTTGCTATCCAAGGACATCCAGATTGTCCTCAGCCCAAAGCTGTAAGCTAGGGCCTCTAGAGAGTTGGGGCAATTGAAGAAAGCTAAAGTTTTAATTAGTGAATTTATGCTGAAATGCAAATGGACCAAACCTATAAAAGTGTGAAGAACTCGTGACTTGTTGTCCATCTTGGGGTCCATTTTGGAAGTAGCCTCTGGATCCCCAGGGTGTACCTTTGAAGGCCTTTCAAATAAATACCTACCTTTATTCCCTTACTCTTGTCTAGTCTCTGTTTCTAGGTAGCTGGAGAAGGCATCAGTCTCATGAAGAGAGCCGGTGGTGTGAGAAAAACCTCTCCTTTCCTCTTCTGGAACTCTTTGAAAGGAACAGCCAGTGTCTCTGGTTACAGACAGAGGCTTTTCCTGCAGAGGAGGGCTCCAGCTGCAGAAGCTGCCAGGAGAGCCACACAGCAGCTGCAAGTGCAGCCACCACAGCAAAGGAGTGGGCTTCCTCCACCCATCAAAGCACTGCAGTAATTGGGCTTTTTGGCTTTGTAGTGGCTGGAACTGTGCAAGCCACGGTTGCTGACCCAAACCGCGACAGCGCCTTGAATTTGCCCAAGTGTAGCTTTGCCTGTTAGAGCCACAGCACGGCTCAAGCCATGGGAGTGCAGTGTGTGCAGTGTGTGCGGAAATGCACTAACAAGTTTCAAAATACCATCCCAAGCAACACAGAAATGAGCCCATCAAGGTCCCAAAAGGCCCTGAGTGGGCCCAGCCTGCCAAGTGCAGCTACCCCTCTGCTCCCATTTCCTGCAAAGCAAAGCAAAGCAAAGCAAAGCAAAGCAAAGCAAAGCTCAGCTCACACAAAGCCAGCCAGTTCAGAATCCCAGATTAGAAAGTGTCACCAGTTAATGTCACCTGATGGCATTGTTTAGCTGGGGTTATTTTTTTTTTAACTGCATGTTTATAGCACTCGTTTTGATAGAATAATCACAGCACTTAGTGTTGGCTTTCATCTCCCTCATGTGACTCACCCCTTCCATTTTCCAGTGCTCAGCTGTGATTGCTGGAGTGGTTCAGCTATCTGCACTGGTGCTACAAACTGGCCTGTGCCACCCGGCTCAGATCTGGAGCAGAAGTGCTTGGAGCCGGGGGGAGTTCAGATCAGGAGGGTTTAATCACCCTGCTGAAGGGGGACTGGCTCTTATCTGTGCAGCTGGCTTTGCTGCCTGTCTGCTGACTGCAAAGGGACAGGGGCAATCTGGGGCTTAAAAGGTAGATTTGGCTTCAGTCTCATCTCTAAATATGTATGGTCGGAGATATATTTATTTCACAGATGCATATAGCTTCAAATATATATATTAAGAGATACTTTTGTTTATATATCCATGTAAATACACACAAGGTTTTGAAAGCTTCCCCTGAAACAATGAGGGAAAAATACCTTGTTTTGGACATAGCAAAAACCCCCATCAGCGTTTGGAAGAAATATCTCTGCCACCTGGCTCGAAAGCATCCAGGGAGTCCTTGAGGAGGCATTGCCAGGTGCCAGGGGCTGGCAGTGCAGAGCAGAGGCAACCAGAGCCCCCCTGGCTGAGCCCTGGCACAGAGGAACCTGGGAGGTGACAAAGTGGCCGCTCCCCCTGGCCCCAGTATCGAGGTGGGTGGCACAGCAGCTGCATTAAACAACATAAAGGTGGTGGGGAAATAATTTCAGTTTCCTGTAGGATTTCATCATT
Source organism: Dryoscopus gambensis (assembly GCA_013389985.1). NCBI lineage: Eukaryota > Metazoa > Chordata > Aves > Passeriformes > Malaconotidae > Dryoscopus > Dryoscopus gambensis. Next base: position 143,231 of record WEIT01027158.1, read on the forward strand.
TTACATATTTTTGCATAAGCCAGTATAAAACCTCCTGGCTTTTTCCAACAGCATTAGAAGCATAGATAAACATGCACATTTCCATCAACACTCCTTGAGCTCACTTTCTTGCCAGTTCTCAGGAAAAACTGCCCATACATGACTTGCCAATTTTTATGGAATTTTGGCTCAAATAATTTTTAACTACTTAATACAGATCACATTTATTATCACCATTGGTGGAAAATATTATCTTCCCAGATTTCCTTGTACTGTAAGCAGTGGGAATAAAATTAATTCACTCTGCAGTTATACAAATATGTAAATCCATTACAAATACTGCACTGAATGCATTTTCTTAAATTCCTATGCCATTTGCAGCTTTGTTTCTGGCAGCACCAATATCCTTCTGCCGATGATTGGATTGCCTTCAGCCTCAGAATAATTCCTGGAGTAAACTTATTGATTAATGCTCTTGTGACATACTAACTCATATGGCATTAGGGAACTATTTTTATTGCTGGAGTCCACTTGTCCCTCGTACGTGCATACATTTTGAGTTCACATTTGATGCATCTTGCAAGCTGTCCTACACCATGATGATATCCATCACCCCACTGCAGCTCCAGCACTCCTGTTAAATTCCATTAAGCACTAGGGGTCAGTCAACTGTATCAGAAACACAAAGCAATTTACTAAAATATACATTTAATGAGGCTTCAGGGAGGGAAAGGATGACATGTACAAACTACAGTTTTAGGAATCAGACCTAAACCTACAGTGGATATAATCTAAACTATGATGAGTCTCTGACAAATCCTCAGCATAACCCCATGCCAGGATTCTATCAGCAGACTGTATGACCTACATTGTACCGTGTGTTAGGACTTACCTGTAGCTATAATTTACCATGCACTTTCTCTTTAGATAAAAACAAACCCCAAAGAAATATAACAAATACCTCAAACACCCAAAAGCTGTTTGTGAATTCAAATTTTGTTCCTGCTACTGGTGAGCTTTCTAGCAGCTGTGCAGAAGGAGGTGGGAGTTCAGTTTTCTTGCAGTGAAGCCGGAGGCTGGTTCCCACCCCAAAAACCTGTGTGGTTTTTGCCAGGCACCAGCCGCTGTGAGGAAAAAATGCACAAAAGCAGATAGCTTGATGACAGTGCCAGCAGGATGAAACAGAGCCCCAGGTGACGCAAGTGCTCACAGAAACACAAACCTTCCTGCTCCCTGAACTGGGATATACCTCCAGTGAAACCTATCACAGCCCTTTGTGGGCACCAGAGAAGAAATCTGTCCCTGCTGCAGGTGATTAGGGAGCTGAACAGGACCGGTCTAACAGTGAAACCCTCAGCCTCAGTACGTTCAGCCGGGGTAGAGGTGCTGGGCAGTGGAACAGGATGCACACAGAGCTAAAGGTGGGAATGTTTCTGCAGTGTCAGAGCTCCTCTTGCCTTACCAGCTGGATCATTAAGGCAGCCTGGTTGCAGGAGGGTATTCATCTACACCATCCCCACCCTCTGTTTTAACTAAAGGTGGTATCTCTAACTGGCTCCAAGTAGAAGCCGGGCTGGAAAAAGTACAGGCTCTCTGGATTCCTCCTAGTCATGAGAATGACCACTTCACTTGCTCAGATCCAGTAGGATCTGGCTGCTTACACCACCTTCCTTTTAACACTTCCTCTGCCCCCCATGCTCCATGGCCACCTAAATGAAGGCTGCAGCACTGCAGTAACTGAGCAGAGAGACAAGCTCTAACTGCAGAGGCAAAGCAGCAGCTGAGGATCAGAAACAAACCAGCCAGAACTGCAAAAATACAAATGATTCAAGGCATGAGTAGAGTTTGGCATATCTCTTTCTGGGCTGTTGGGTCACTTAACTGTTGTGTAATTCGTGCTGACTGTAGTTGTTGGGAAAGGTAAGAGAACCAAACAATAGGAGCAACCTTAAGGAAATCTAATTTAGGGAAGAGAATTGCACAGCAATGCAGTTCTCTCGAAGTGACTCATGACAGGCAGTACCATTCGGAGCCAGTGGTGTCCTTCCACTCCAGTGCAAAAGCTCTGTTTGTCCGATGCCTTTTGGAAAAGATACCTGCTTAAGTGAGGACAGCCAGTACCAGTGTGCAAACAAACACCACCTTGCCTCTGCAGGCAAAATTGTTTTCCTTTTGCCACAACAAGCTCTGTAAGAACAGACTGAGACATTAGTCTGATTTGCACTGAATTTTACTAAACTCCTCTCCTCAAGGTAGACCAACGCCCCTCACGGCAAAAGCATTTTGAAAATGTCTTGCTGTCTCCAAGACTGGGAAGAACCAGAAAGCTAAAACAAAGGGGGAAGGGGGAGCAACCCATGCTCTTTGTTCCAGTTGGCATTAAGGAATCATTCTTACAATAACTCATTTTCTCCTTTCCCCAACAGCTGACAACTCATGGCAACTAAGGACAGGGCTGCTATTGTCGTTAAGCAAATACTTGTCCAATCTACGTAGGAAAAAGAAGAGCTCCAGAGATGACGACATGTTCAAAATGCTCACAAGGGCATCCCAGGAGGCAAATAAAGAGATGGAGCAGTGGAGGAAAGGGTTCCTGAAGTGAAAACAGGGGACAGAGAAGTGGCCTTGCAGATGCAGCTGCTGCAGAAGTTGAAGAGTCAGACTGCTTGACCCAGACAGGGCCTCAGGCTCTAAGAGTCGCTGCAGATGCCAGATTGTTGTGTTCCTCTGCAAGCCTCTGCTTCTGCAAGCACCCTTTTCTGGGGCACACGGCATCCATCAGCATTCATTTCTGCATGAAGTGATGGCAAAGAAAAGTTGGAGCACTGGGAGAGCCCCTTTTCATAAGTCCTACCGATAAGATAGCTTATCTCAAGCATTCAATGACCAGTGTGCACTGAGGACACATACTTAAGATCTTTCACCAAAATTTGTTTTAAAAACCCGTGAACAATCAAGCAAACAAACAACTCACCACCCTCCCACACAAAATGTGTTTATTGTTAGAAATCTCCTCTTTCGGTACAAAGACTGAACTCTCCCCCATATGAAGCATTTCTGCATGTTCACCACTCCAGCCACACGCTTCAGGGGAGGATGGAGGCTATACATCACAACCTTAACATGCAGGATGAGTTCCAAACAAAGCACAACGCACATTTTTCCGTGAGCAGTCCTAATCCTCAAAGCAGGAGCACGGATGACTGCAGCCCAGTCGTGGCAGCATCTGTTTAGTGGTTGGAATAAGGGCAAGTCTGCCTTCAAGGTTATCAGCCTCCTCCCCACATCTGTCCCATAAGGCTGAAGCCCTTCCTTTCATGACAAGTTGTGCAGAAGAGCTCCTGCAGTCACCATAGAGCTCGGTGGTGATGTGCCCGACATGGAGACAACAGGCACACACACGAGTCTCTCTTCTGCAGTGCCAGAGGCCGCAAGGCCGAGAGTCGCAAGCAAGGCTGTGGGAACCCTGGCACAAGGGGCTTTTCAAGACCCTCATGCCTTAATACAGGTGAACCTTCAACTGGGCAGGCTTTGTGGACCCTTCTTTATGGAGTTATTCCAGAGGCTCCAAGAGTAAGCAACAGAATCATCCAAATCAAATAACCTGGACGCTCCCAAATGCAAAGGCACTCGCTAGTACCAACTGTGGATTGTTCAGCCCTGCAGAGGGCTTTGCTCACAAGGGATTTTACCCACTTGCAATCCCAGATCTACAAAACTGACCTGCTGCCCGTCACCACTGACTGTCCAGACAGACCACACTCCACAGAGCAAGGCCGTCTGGTAGGGGCAGGGGTGACATCCTGCATGCCTGGTGCCAGACTCCTCCTTGGCTGCCCTTATTGCCCTGGTCCTGACAACTTTGCATGTCTTCAGACGTGCTTGCAACAGCCTGTTTATATTCATCACCACGAACATCTCAGTGCTTGCCAATGTTTTTAAACTGGTGCTGGCTGGGTTGCAAAAAACAAGATGGATGTGAGGATAAGAAGAATCATGGGAATTTAAATTTCACTCCAAGCCTCAAAATTCCATCTTCTTCCAGATGGATGCCACACCGCACAGTATGTAAAGTCCCAGGATTTTATACCCAGCAGTGGCAGCGCATCTGGGGAAGCCTGGCTCAAGAGCCCAACACTTCTTTGGTTACACAGCAACACTGGACAGTTGTGGCGATCTGCAGCTAAATCTACTCTGGCTGCAGAATGCAGCATTCCCTGCACAATGTTTGTGGATGTACTAGTCAACTCTACAAAACCACTGTGTGTATCTTGTTACCAGCCTCATGCACACCCTTCAGCAAAATGCTGGCTACACACAGCTGTGCTCTGGCAGCAATGAAGTGGGACATGCAGCACCACAAGAGAGCACAGCCACAAAAAATGGCTTTTATTATGCTGGCTTTCAGCGATGCTTTTTGCAAAAGGAGAAAAAAACCCTCAGCTTTTTCAGTCTGATAGATTTTGTTTCTGAGAACATTATGCTTCAGTTCTCTTATCAACTACTGAAGAGTTTGGAGCTTCTTAGATTGTGAAATACCTAAGAAGCCACAGCAGACAGGCACTATGCAGATAAACAATCTCAGCACAACAGCAGCTGCAGAAAGGCAGTAAACATGGCCTTCTGCAGCTAAACATTGTAAGACAAAAACAAGAAAGCATCCATGATTAGGGCGATTTATAGCCTAAAATAAACCTGGAGATTGATGAAGAACATGAGACCAAGAGAAACCATTCCTTCCATTTCACCAGTTTTGTAATTGCTTTGGAACGGGAGAGGAGAAGAATTTCAGAGATTAGGGGAAAGTCATTCTTCATTCCCCATGAGTCTGATCCAGAACTTATTGAAGTAAATTAAATGAATCCCACTCCAGGTCCACTGGATTTTTTTGATCAGGCCACATGAGATGATTCCTACAGTGGCTGTGCACAAAGGATCAAGTTTGTTTCAGAAAAATATATTTAATCAGCACTTTCCCTTAACGTAATTCAGACCCCACGAGGCAGTTGAAACTCAGTGCATCTAGCCACAGCACTCAAAGGTGAATTGCTGTGAAGGGCATCAGTTTAGGAAAACAGCATTTGTTTTCAACATTTTTTCCACCCATTTACTGCTGGCATGCCCAGGATGACCAGAGGTGATAAAAGAAAATAGTGTTGCTCTCTGCTCCTTCTCTCCAGCCCAGTGAACCTGCACATTTGAACTTGCACATTTGAACTTTCACTGTGTGCAGTCAGGCTCATTCTTTCCTTGAATTTTTGTGTTATTTCTTTTACAACAGTGAGGAAAACCTGCAAATGTGAAAAGCTGATAGCACATGACAAAAATAGGAGAATCCATGTGCAGATTTGACTTAAACTGCTCTTAATTCATCATTAACAGTTGTTTGGCTCGCGAGTCATCGATGACTCTTTAAGTTGGAGTTTCCCCTGAAATTCTGCCTTTACAAGCAAGTTTTTTTCAGGCCTCTATCCAGAAGGGGAAAACTAATGATTCTTGCAATCATTATCTTTTGGGTCACGCTTTTGGTTTGTTTTGTTGGGTTTTTTTCATGACAGGAACTTTCTGAAACAAAGGCTGAATCAAGAAAAATACTGGTTTCTCAGCTTCCATTATGGTAAAATGGAATGTTCTTCTTTCAGAAAACAAACCCACAAGAACATAAGCAAAAGAATCCCCCAGAGCCACACTGTGTGCAGTGAAGAAATGTTCAGCAGTTCATGCAGGTGACTTCACTGGGTCAGTAGCTGCCTGTGCTCTGAAGCTCCTCGACAAACATTTCTTGGCTTTAACATTTCCAAGACTGAACTAACTTCTTGTTGTCATCAAAGTTAATTAAGATAATTTTGACGGTTTTGTTATTTTGGAAAATAAACATTTATCCTCTTTGGAACAGATGCTCTTCCAACTATAACCACCCTACAACAGAGATATTGCACATGTCCATCATTGCTGAACTAACAGACACGTTCATTTCTTCATAACCTAAAATATTCATAACAAATGTGGAGCACAAACCACCTCCCATGTCTGTACTCAAAACAGGTCTTAGAAATAGTGATGCTTATGGAAGGAAGTAATTTAATTAGGCCTATCTCAACAACGTATCTTTCAGCAATTAAAAAAGAAAAAACAAAAGAAAAAGATGCCATGTTCTGTTCTGACTCTAAAGTTAGTACTGACTCCTGCTGCTAAGGTTGGTCTCAGGCTTCATTTCATCCAGAGAAACAAATAACAGAGCTGGTTTCTTGAGGCATGTCATGTGTACACTTCCTCTGCTATCAGGGTGCCTAATCCCTACCCACACTGCCCAAAAACTTCTCATCTTGCACATTCTAAACACACCTCTCCTGATGCACTGACAGCATCCCAAAGTGCTGTTACACCACAGAAAATGATAGAAGCTCATAAGTATCTAAAACCCAAGTGATTCTGTATGCCCACATGTCCTCTACTCCGAAAGCTCAGTTGTGGCATGGAAGAGAGTGCTTGGATCCCATGGGAGTCTGAGCTGCCACTTTATACTGCTGGAAGTGTGGAGGTTTTACCTGAGGCGTGATGTAGCCATGGGCCTGCTGTCTCACCCGAGAGCAGGGAGGGAGGAGCACAGAATGTTCCTGCTAAGGAGCTTCTTCCCTGCTCCTGAGTCCAAGTGCTCTTATGGGAAACTACGCAGTTATAGCTTCCCCATCGACAGAAGGGAACTGGCTCTGATTTTAGGGAAGGATGAACTTGAAAAAGGACCAGAGTGTTGGAGCTTTGATGGGTTTTGTTGCTGCTTTAACACGGTGGGTTTCTTCCCCCCTGCCCCTTTCCAGCTCTTTTCCAGAAAACCCTGACTGTGTCCTATGAGGAGGAGGTGATGAACAGTAAGTTTCAGCTCCTTCAACTGGCATTATCTGTGCGTTCATGACCCATTCTATTTACCCATACTCACAGCAATCACTGCACTAGAAAATAACATAAAAGTTTTGCTGTGTTTCCACTCCTTCTTTTTATTTGAGAGCTCCTGTTAAGACAGAAGTAGCTCCTCTTAAATAGTGCAGATAAGGACAGGCAGCAGGACTCTTAAGAACCCCCAAGGAAGACAAGGAGACCAGAAACATTTTGAGTCAGAATCCTACTTTTTATTAATTCCTGGCTTTTCCATTTTTGAGAGTGCAGGACATACATAGTGCTGGAGCAAACAGTATATCTTATTTTTGCTCCGTGCTACCAAGTCTGGCAATCACACCATTGAATCAGCAGTTTACTATTAGCTCTGCATTAATAGTGGGCTGGCCTGCACAATAATTTTCAAACTGGGGCGGAAACTGCAAGTGATTAGGGCAGAAGTAGTTGTTATCCATGAATGATAGGTCTTCTGAGCTTCCAAGACCATTTTCAGTTGTTGTTCAAGATTTCTGGAAGACTTTTCACCAGTTGAACTAAGGAGTCAAAATAATGGTACATTTGTGTATTCTATGTGTCTGGTTTTTGTCAGTGTATTTGCACACATTTCGTTTTCCTGGACACGCTGATTCTGGAGAGACAGGAGACATTTGAGAAGGCTGAAGTGCAAACTGACCAATATATTAAAACAGCAGAAGCTGCAGAGAAGCCAAATTCCTACAGAAGCGAAGACATAAGAGAGAAATAAAAAGAGGTTAAAAAATGCAGTGATACAGCCAGTTAGTCTTACCTACTTTGGGTTGTTTTAGTTGCATGTCCTTAAGTATTTTTGCAAGAACACCTAACCTTCTGGAGCAGGAGGAAGAGGAGGGGAAAAACAAGCTGCTGGGTTGGAAGTAGAGGCTCTGTGTGAAGATTATTCCCTAGACATGTCCTCCTGCAAGAAAACACACAAAGCTGCAGAACTGTTCTCTTGGGAAGGTGCAGCACTCTCAAAGCAGGTGATCAAGAGTACTTCTGCTACAGCTTTTTATTTGCAATATTCCTGCCAGCACAGCCCCGTTATTGAGCTTCCCTGCTGTCCTGATCTGGTCTGTCTGCTCTGATATTTTTAATTTGGAAAGTGATTTCTAAATCAGAAATGTAGTGAAGAAAGAGGGACATGCCATCAGTCTCCATGGCCTATTTGAACTTCGTACTAGTCTGAAAAACACTGAATTGCCAATAGGATTCCAAGAAAGTATGGAGACTGCTTTATTTTTATATTTGCTTGGGAACATGCTTCTCAGCTGCTACACAGGAAACAGTCAGCCCATCCATTACAATTGTTTTCTTGAGATCAAATTTGAGGTATTTTATGAAGTATATGAGGTATTTTATTAATTATGCAAGATCGGGAAACTATTTGAGATTCTTTGAGATCCTACAGATGGGCACAAAAAGGACAAACAAAGTAAGCGCTGCAAAAGGCAAACATAAACATGCCTGCAAACACAATTGTTCACTCTGCCTTGAATTACAAAACAGCGTTTTTCACATGGCTGAAGTCTTAGGTCATAGCAAGTGTCAGTGGAGAAGAATTCAGAGAGGCGAGGATGCAATATTCTAGAAATACGTCTGGTAGGACCTGGCTTTGGAAGTAACTTTTCTCAGAGAAAAGGCTTTAATAATAAGCAAGTGTATCAGATTTCTGCAAACACACTGTTAAGGTCGGCAGAGCAGCTGGCAGCAAGGCGAGTTCTGTGACCTGCTCCTGAACCCTTCAAACTCATTTCCTGTCAAACATCAGACCCAAGAGGACAAGCAAAAAGTTGTTAAGCTCTTTTCTAGAAGAGTCTGAGATTAGAATTCCAGTAATGGCTCAAATTCCTTTCCAGTTGTCCTGAACTGGCCACTTCCAGTGATTGCTATGCCGTATGGCAGCGCTGTCCTCCTCTGGGGGAAGGAGGAGAGAGTGGGGGTGGAAGGAGGGGTGAGGCCATGGAAAATAGGATCCAGCTTTTCCGACAGCAAACAGGAGAGTCAGATGTGCCATTTGTTTAAATAAATTAGCGCTACTTCCGGTGGATGGGAGCAGGTGCTGGGGATTGCTCAGCGTGTCCTGGGCAGCAGAGGTAAGCCTGGATGCCTTGTGCCTCTTTCCAAAGGCAAGCAACTTTCCAACAGTCAGCATGCTCAGTCCAGTATAGGAAACACACAACTGCATGGATTTAGTGGAAACAGCTCATAAGATCTCAAGTAATACCACTTTAAGATCTTATTCTGTCCCAAAGTGGAGCCGAGAGTTCAGAATGCATAAATTAGAAAAGCCTAGAAAGGAATATCTATGCATTTGCTTCTGCACAGAACCTTCCCAGGTTTCTGCACCAGCTCTGCAAGGGAGTCCAGTTTCACAAGGAGTCACAGCAAACACCTCAAATGCCCTTTGGGTTTATCTGGCAAGACCATTCTGGAGCCAAATTTTTCCATCCTGTACTGTCTCTATGGAGAGAAAGGTGGTGTACAGTAGCAGGAGAGGTCCCCTTTCCTTCCGTCTAAGGAATCACCAGTATTTCTCTCTTTCTCTTTTTTTCTTTTTAAGTTTACTCAGCCATCATCAACCTTTCTGTCAGCACTTCCATCTCTATGACAAGGAAACCAAAATTAAGATGAAATTTTGGTTTACCATGTTTCATAGTTAAGAGGCAGAAGGGATATGAAAACAAATCTGATAAACTTTAATTTATTGCATCTCAGTAGCTATCTTCAATTTCATCTTCTGTTCCAATTATACTGTTATAAACTAAACAATATATCTAAATATATAGCAGACTATTTGTATTAAGATGTAAATCCAATAATAAAGAAAAATGTTAAGGAAAACAAGAGAAGTAAACTTGCAGCAAATTAATCAAAACATTTGCTTTCCATGTGGGTGAAAATGTGAATAAATCATTACGGGCAGACGTGCTTGTGATTTTGTTTTTGTTTCTCTATTATTCTGTCTATTATTGGCCAGAGGCTTATATTCATTTCGGGAAATGAGCCAGCTTCTGATAAAAAGCACTTCTATAGCAGGTGTATAAACTGAACAAATTCTACCGTCAACAAAAAGTTAATATTTGGCAGGATTTTTGGATTTGGGTCTGTTTCCTCTAGTCAGTTCATTAATATAAAGTTTAACTGCCTTCCTTCCCTAACCCAGAAATAGCAAACAACCTCTCCCCTTTCCCCCCAAATCACACAGCTCCTAATCACTGGTCTGTGTCCCAGAGCCTCCACTGCTGCACACAAATCACAATGGCCACCACACAATCCTTCATGTCAGAAAGGCTGGAGAATGCTTCAGCGGGATTAGATGCGTTTTCCAGATTTACTGCTGAAAATCCTGGGAAACCTAGGGACTAACAGAGAAGCTAGCATTTTAGTTGAGTTTAGTGATTCTGAATTGGCCAGTGCAGCTGCTGGCTGAGCAGGGGCTGACCTGCAGCCAGCACGTAAAAATGCAGGGCTAAACAAAGAACAAATAAATAAGGAAAATGCCACCCTGGGAGAACAAGGCGTGAGCTCCTCTGGACAAACCACAGCGTAACAAGATCAGCTCCCTCATCAAGGGCACAGCCAGACTCTGCTCTTCCCTCACAGCCTTCCTTTCCTGAAAGCAAATGTTCTGTTTCACCAGTCAAGGTGGGATTCCTACACATTGAAGCAGCGTGATGAGCAACTACAGCCTTTACCAGTGAACCCCACAAGGCTCTGACTGCGAATCTGTTTGTCCCCAGCATTTATTAGAGGGCTCTCAACTGGTGTCTGCTCTTTCCAAGCATTTGGGTCTGAACTTGAACTTCACAGGTTCTTTCCCGTGAAGCCCCAGATGTGTTCAGGAGCATTCCTGAACTTTGAGAAAGCTCGGGCGAATCTGGGGCACATTTCTAGCATTCACTTGGATGCAATCAATTAAGAGCAGTTGTAAACTCTCTCAAACTGAGAAGGTGTGCATCAGCAGAAGTTTGTACCTATCAGGGTAGTTTGAAGAAGTGTGCAAGGACAGAGATTTATAACCAAATCCTGTAGAATGTACTGAAAACTATGCTCCCAAGATACTAATCACAGAGCATCGAGAGGCCTAGGACTCCAGACAAAAACAAGTTTTTCTTTCACTTATATAAATCATTTTGTAGCAACCAAATCAAAAACTAAACTTGACAGTGCCAGGTCTCAGTGACCTCAGTCCAGGACAGCAGTAAATACATGTCTACCCTAATTAAGTTCCGTTTGAGTTAACAAGTTAAAAACATATTTACTGCTGTTTTGAATGGGAACATTTGCATTTTCATCTATTCTTACAATTAGGGCCCCATGGAGAGCTAAAAACAATTCCAAAATCGTTATCAAAGTATAAATAAATCGGAGCAGCACTTCCCTGTGCTGATAGGGCCAAGGCATTTATGCTCAATCAACCACAAGATATCTGAGGCTTACCCTTGAAAAAAAAGATATCAGAATAAAACTAGAAGCAAACTCTGTACTGGAGCTGCATTTCAGATTGCAGTAGAAAATGATGGCTACATTGGGTAAGCTTTTTTGGAAGGCATTACATACACTGATATCAGCTCATAAGATCAGTCTTACTCAGACATCAAGGTACAAGTGAGCCCCAGATGAGGGGTGCAGCTGAGGGCAGGAGCACAAACGGCTCAGGAGGTCAGCATGGAACTGTGCACTTATCAAAACCAACCAAGACAGTACCTGAAGACTTTCCATGTGTCTAGGTAGTCCTGTACCAACATGATCAATGGGACATCCTCTTTTACTGTGTAGCAGCCTTCAAAGAAAAGTAACTCTTGGGGAGGCCCAGTTAAAGTTGGGTTTGATAGCAAGCACTGCAGCATTGTGCAGGAACACAGCAGGGAATTGTAGCACCCTGGATTACTCTGGAGAACTCCGCTGGGAGATGGCACATTGTAAAGTTTTGCTTGTTCTGGCTGACTTTCATAGGAAGGAGCCATACAAAGCTAAGCCAAAATAGGAATATATGCAGGGTGACTGAAATTTAAAGGCTGCCTCACCCAGAATATGCTGAGTTCAAGGCACCCAAAAGAGTCATAGAGTCCCAAAAATAGTGGGAAGGAAGTGGAGCATGGCTGTGCTCCTGTCCCTCCTGCTTGTGAGCAGAGTGGATGCCAGCTGCCCACAGAGCTGAGAGAGGAAGCTGGGCTGCAGGTAGAGGCTCTGAAAGAAGATTGTTTCTGTCATGAACGTTAAGGGAATTGGTGTGGATAAGCACTGGAGAAGGAGGGAGCTGCAGCTAATCACGTATCCCAGCAAGAAACATAGTTCATTAAATGAGGTTACTAGAAGAGGCAAAAAGAGGGCAAGGTTAGAACACTGCAAAAGCCAGGGACTATTTCCACATTGAAGAGTTTAGAATAATAGTTCCTGAACAAATTGAAAACAAGAAACTGAATTAGGTTCAGATGGCCCGCTCCTGAATAAACCTCACAGTGGAAGATTTCACAAGGCACTGCTGAAGCATAAATATCCATACCCAGTGTAACAATACATTTATCTTTGGGGGTGGGGCATGAACTGGGGAGAAAAACCCTTCATAGGTCTAGATAAGGTTAGATCAGCATTATTTAATATTATCAGTGAGAGCTAAACTCAATTTATTACCAAAGTGCACATGAGTGTGTGAAGTCCTTCAAAAACAAACTAGGTTCATGCAGTCCCTCTTTCCCTCCCTCCCTCCCTCCCTCCCTTCCCCCTGCCCAAATTTGATGTATACTCTACAATAGCATTGACATTTTGGAATCCAGTCTTACAGATACCTCAGGGTTTGGCATAAAAACAAATAGTTGCCATCTGTAATAAGACATCTGGGAAATTTGAGGAGCAAGTTAATAGGAATTGGTTTGAGTGTTCAGAAAACCTATGTTTTTTAGGAATTACAGAGGTAGAATTTTGGATTAGTTGTTCCTATTGAACAGCATGCAGTGAACTTCACTCATGAGTATGAAAGTTACATTGTATCTGAATATTTTGCAAAAGTTTCTGAAGGACATTGTCTAAAAATCCAAAGTAATTTCTAGGAATTCTCTTGAAAGCAATAACAAACATACTCTGTAGTCCTAGGATTCATTTAGGAAGACATTCATAAATCTAACCTCTCAAACCTTTTGCTTTTAGCTTCCCATCTATACAGTGTTTGTTAAACTCCAGGGCAGTGTAGTGAAACAAAAACTTCCAGTGGTATTTAAATAGAATGTTCATCTTCCGAAGAGCAGGAGTTTGGTTGCAAACCAAATACTGCAGCACTGTCATAAATGCTCTGTAGCAGAGATATTATTACAGCAGAGATGTTATTAACGGCAAAAGGAATTTTTAGGTCAAGAGTGTCTCTCTAATAAGATTCCTAAAGACAAAAAACCCCACATCAATGAAAACAAGCAAAAATTACACCCAAATCCCTCTCATCCAAGCACTCAGTTCCTATAAGGTCGTATTTGCAGTCCAAAAGTTGTTCGATATTAGGAAGGGAAAAGAAATCTCAAGAAAAAGAACCACATCCCCAAAGTGGCAGTCACCTTCACTGTAAATTAGGAGACCTCCTCCATATTTTAAACTACAGTATACAGAAAGATAACTGTGCACAGAGTGAAAAAATATACCACACTATTTGTCGTCTTGGTCTTACTGCACAAAGCACTAGAAGACCTAGAACAAGGGAACATAAATAACTTTGAAATACGCCAAAACTTTGGAAATGCCCAACCAGAAAAACTACACAGAGTGTAAATTTTTGCTTTAGTCAAGCCAAGAACTTCCCTAGATAATGACAACAAGATGAGAAACTCAGGATAATCAGAGTAAGTAGAACATCTGGATGACTACGAAAAAAATGTAGGAGTAAACTATCACATTGCAGGAGTGAAAGCCTGACCCTGGTGCATAATTTTGTAGGACATTAGAGACTGCAAACGCTCTCTGGTATTATGGACAACAGGATTTTGTTATGGAAAAGGCAGAAGGACAGAGTATTTGTCCCTATTGCTGAGCAGCAGGCGTGGGATGCTCCCTCTTGAGATTTCTCTGCATCCATGAACAGTTGCAGGCCCTCGTGTCATGTTCCTCACTTACAGAATCCACCACAATGTTTCAGCTTCCTCAAATCTCATAGTGGGATACAAACATAGTTGCTTCCTGAGATAATTGACTGCTAAGATAAAAAGCAGATAATGAAGACAGGAAAAAAGATACAATACAATTCTCTGCTGTTTCTGCTTCTCAATTCACAAGATCTTCCATTTGTCCCCCTACAAAGAGTGGTTTCAGTTAGCATTTCCAGAACTGGTTCCATTCTCCATGGGTTAAATACACAAATAATTCATATTCAGCTCAAGGTCATGTAGGCTTGAACAAATTCTTTACATAAGATAAAGCTATTATTTTGCTATGTGGATGTGCTTTGGTTTAGTTTGGTTTGGGTTTAAATCATGAAGCTGAACCTCATGATGTCTCTTTATTTGTATCTTTGGAAAAAATGAAAGAAATATCAAACCTGAAAGTTGGAGTTGTTCAGCCTTGGAGAAAAGAAGGCTCTGGGGAGACCTTACAGCACCTTCTAGTGCCCAAAGGGGCTACAAGAGAGCTGGAAAGGGGCTTCTTAGAAGTGTGTGTAGTGACAGGACAAGGGGGAATGGCTTCAAACTGAAGGAGGGCAGGGTTAAATCAGATATTAGGAAGAAATTCTTTACTGTGAGGGTGGTGAGGCACTGGCACAGGTTGCCCAGAGAAGCTGTGGATGCCCCATCCCTGGAAGCATTCAAAGCCAGCTTTGATGGAGCTTTAAGCAACCTGGTCTAGTGGAAGGTGTGCGGTCCGTGGTAGATGGGATGGAACTGGATGATATTTAAGATCCCTCCCAGCCCAAACCATTCTAGGGCTCTTTCCAATTAACAGAGCCACAGACCCTTCAGAAGGAATGTTTATAACTTTACCAAAACCAGAGTTAAAAGGAAGATGTGCTACTGTTTCTACATTCTAAACAGTGGATACTCAAAAGGAAAAAAATGTAAATTAAATAAATGGTTCCAGCATGCTGAGCACGGATGCCAAAGACACAGAAGCATTTTTGTGGTGTCTTGACAAAGTAATTTTATCTGTGACACACTGTAACAATAGCCCTGAAAACTTAAATGGAAGCCTGGCATTGACCAATACAAAGCCGTTTCTAAACAGACAGCAACGCAGAATGCGCATTGCAAACCATATGAAATGCAATGCAAGTAATTTTTCAATGCAAATCATATGAAAAACGCCCATCTGAAGGCTCTGAGGTAGAGAAATTCTGGCAACACTAAGTTTGAAATTATTGCATGTCTTGCTCCCACAGCAAAAACGTCGCTGGCAAACCGTGGTGGCAACCAAGCCGGAGCAGGGCCTACGTCACATGGCACAGCCCTTCAAGCTCGTGTAAACACCAACCAGCTTCACAAAGTATTTGGAATGCTGATTTTCTTTGCCATAAAACAGTGTAAGTTACATCACATGACTTCACTGAAGTTTGGCTTGAACCAGAACAATGGAGCTGAGCTCCCATGGGCTTTTAAAGAATTCCTGGGATTCGAACTGTGCAGTTGGCCTGTAGCTGGACAGGAGGGATCCGTCATGTTTGGCCCTGCGTTGACTCGTGACACAAGGAAATGTCTCTGAGTTACTTCTCCAGGTGGATCTCTCACAGCATGGAGAGCAAACAGCCCTGCTGAAGTTCCTTTTCAGCTGTGAATGATTGTGCTCATCTAAGAGGCTGTACAGCAGCAGAAGAGCTGCCCTGCCCTCCACTTTGGGAGCAGGTTCCTGTCCTATGCCCTGGGCCAGCCTCCATTTCCCAGTACTGGAGCTGTCCATCCTAAAGTGCCCGGTGGCACTGAGAGCAACACAAACACACTGTGGTGCTTTTTGCAGGAAGTCAGCACCACTGGATGTCTGCTTTATGTGCCTGTGCATGCACATGCAGCATGAGAAAGAAAGAAGAAGAATTAGAGGTCTGCAGGCAGTTTCAGGGCTCTGCTGACCCAGAGGCAATTGCTCATTACACACAGTAATGAATTTTGTACACCTCATACCATACCTGACAGCTAGGAATATATGCTTTACTTATGAATAGTTCCAGAGATAATTGGGAAAAATTTTGCAGCGAATACTATAAATTATGGCTCTACACCAGTTTATTTTGAGCCATGTCTCTATAGGTAAGTGTTGAAGGACTGAGTCACATTTAACACAGGAAACATAACCAGCCTAAGGGAGATCTCTCCCTGGCCTGTGCTCTCGGACTGCTGAATGCTGTGACATGAAAGCTTTGCATTATTTTACAGACAACCAGACCACACTGCACAGGAAGCACTAACCAGTTTCTGTAGTTGCTGCATTACTGAAGAGCTACAATCCAACCAGCTGACTCTGCAATAAAATAATTCCTGCATCATACATTCATCTCCATTACTGCTTGTAACAAACAATCTCATAATTTCTTTTGTGAAATCATAAATCCACAGAATTAAAAGCAATTTATGGTGTCACTTCCAAACCCATCTGAAGTTTCCCAGCATCCCGTGGTTATTAACATGTATTATTTTTGTTCTTTTTCCAGAACACGGTATTTCTGAAATTATGATGGTAAATCCAGAGAGGACAGAAACATTGCTCCAAAGCACTCTGCTGAAAGAAAAGCAACTTTAATAATAACAGCAAATACTGGTTTCCATGTGACCAGAGCTCAAACTCAATTTAACAGATATGATAACCTTCATGAGGGATGGAACCTCTGCTTTGCTGAACTCAGGGCAAGCTTTGCCAAATAGTTAAGCAGGCCATTATTTCACCCCCTGAAAAAGACTTCAGGAATAACAGTAAAAAAACAAAGGAACTAAGAATAGCCCTTTTCCTGGTCCCATGTATATGACAGCTGTTCAGCTGCATGTTTTCCTGAATTTTGCTACCTATGACAGCAAAGAAACAGGCCTGTCAAACAACGTGCCAAGAAAATGGAGAGCTCCAAATATTTTTATTGTTGACAGTGCTATTCAGGAAGTTGGTTATAAGTCAAACTAAGTGCTGCAGTATCTAATATATGCTGTTTATATTCATGTAATCACAGAGAAATGCTCTAGTTGGCCACAGTATCACTCGAGCAGAGCAATTGATCCCTTATGAGAGGCAGCTGCATCCAAAAGTGCTGCAGTAAAGCAAGGAGAGATCCATCTCGTGGAAGATGCTTGGCTTATCTGAAATTACTGCTACAGCCATTAAAACACAGTAGCTGAGGGATCTTTAAAAAGTGTTTTAAGATGATGCATCCATCCTGTTGCACAGAGAAAGAGGGCTGACTGCAGGTTCCATCCTATTCCATGCCTCCCAAACCGGCCATCTAAATGGAATTCACCTGCAGCTTACAGGTAACTTCTCCAGTTTGCCACACACTAAGTCTAATCATGGTTTCCAGCATGGAATGCTGGATGGACGACATCATGTAAGAAAGATTCTGCCTCAACTGGCATGTCACACACATGTCAATGACATATGAAATGCACAAAATGCAAAATATGCAAATATACACTCCCTGGAGCAGAATAGAGGAACAGCTTATCTCTTCTTCTGAGCACAGGAGATTTCTTGCTGCTCATAAGGGCAACAGAATTTTTTTAAAAATAAAATCTTTTCTGAGACAGAAGCATGACATTTTTTCAGATAAAATATAAGACATAGTTAACCAGAGGAAAAAGCTGAGTACTCATCAGTGCTTTCTGAGACACTGTAATGCAAAATGAGTTGAGACTCCTTGGTTGGGAGATGGAAACGTTTGCATCTGTGAACAGTCAGTCTGACTTCAGTGCCTCATGCAGCAATTACTTACACATGCTTTTAATGCAAATTACAACATCAAAATATTCTCCATCACATTAACAGAATGTCCAAACTGTCTTTTTTTCTGCACAACTTCAACACGTTTAGCATATGTGCATATTTGGTATTTTATTTTAATGTGGAAGAACTCCACTGACACGATTAGGCTCAGAGGAATTTTATTACACTAAATCCTTTGGGAAGCTGGGATTGGATACAGAAAGGCTCTGGTGTAATGTAGAAATTAGATGCTGAAGGTGGGTTAGCTTCACTTATCTTCTCCAGTTTGTTTAATTTTTATTTGCTTATTCTGATGCACTTCTTTTCCACAGAGGCACATATGGAACCAAACTGTGCATTAATGTAGTAAACAACAGCTGCAGCCACCTTTTGGCTTGTTTCTATTTCTATAGCATATTAGCAGCTTTTGCTAGGACTTGGCAAAGCTCTAGGTGTTACCACTTAAAGGGAAGGGAAAACACCTCTGAATTTACCTCAGAGTTGACAAATCAGCTCCAACAGGATGCACTATCCACAAACTCTGCATAAAAATTACTGTGAGAGACCAGTGCAACACATCCCAAACACTCCACCGAGTCCTGCAGCAGGTCTTGGGACAATTATTTGACTAATAAATACAAACTTCCCTTCCCAGGGCCAAGTTCATGACTTGGATCATGGCATTTCAGTCTTACCCCACTCACTTCAGCGCTCCCTATGAAGCAGGCTGAAGTTGACATGCTACATGGCACACAAAAAATCACCAGGGAATTCCTCATTCCAGATATAGGTCCTTTAACACAAGAGACATCTGTGAATGCCTTCCCAATGCAGGCTGCTACAAACCATCCAGAGCAGAACATGCCCTCAAGCTGACAGCAACATCATATTCCCAAAATATGATGCTAAAAGACTGCTGCAAACTGAACGACTACTGTTCAAAAGCCTTCCATATTTTAGCAGTTTCTAGATGAAAATAATTTCTAGAATTGCACCATCCGTCAAAACTTACCTTTTGGAACCTCCTTTGGCAGAATCTTGTTTAAAGCTCTGGCAACGTGGTGGCTTCTGCCATTCCATCCATCCAGAACGTGCTTTTGGCAAGGGTGTTAATCACCTGTGGATCTCATGGCAATCCTATTTTCCCCTTCAGAGTAATAAAATATCTATTTAAATAACATTTATTAAAATGGTAAAATTAATGCAAATCACATGTTTTTCTACCCCAATTTTGTTCTCAGTCTTTTCCTTCAGAAGAAAATGTTGCCATGCTCCTGAAACATAATTCAAATGCACTGATCCCAGATAAAAATACAGTTTATAATTTCTGTCCTTCCTGGGTTTGAGATGTTTAGTGTTGCATTCTCCCAGGGTCTCTGCCAACCTGTGCAATTCCAAGCAGTATGGAAGCCTTTTTCAAGTTCTGTAAGTGAAGAACAATTCCCCTTTTCTCCCTTTGCCTGGCTGCTGCCCTGCCCACTCCTCTGCCCCTCTCCTCCTCATTCAATGCTACCTTGTGTAACAAGGCAAGGGCAAAGAGTTTTAGGATCTCCTTTACACTTCTCTTATTTTGCATGTGTTGTATTTGTAAATGCCTTCTCATAAAGGCCTGGACTTTGCATTTGATGTAGAAATGCAGGATAACACTCATAACTTAAAAGGATTTTGTACCACATTTGTATTAATTCAGCAGTAACTAATTCAGATGTTGGCTGCTATGAGGGTTTGTTTCCCAAGTACTCATCTCCCTTCTGTAACTACTATCCATGTTTGTTCTCTCCTCTCCCCTTCTCTTCAAGCCTTGCAAACCAAATGTTGATAACATTAATTTCTGATTTTGCAAGAAATCCTGTATATTAATGGTCCTGTTTTTCAAGAGGGCTGTGTGACTACTTCTGGTTGAAGTGCACTGCGTCACTGGGCTTTTGTCCTTAAAAGCAACAGCTTTACCTAATGCAGCAGAAGCTCAGGTTTGTTTTAACCACATATTAGCAGTCCAGCAATTAAGTGTTTGTGTTACCTACCAAGTTCCTTAAGAGCAGCAAAGGTAACAGCTCTAAGTAGCATTACTTTCCTCAAGTATTTATTAGCACTGATATTTGAGCCCACTCTTACTGCCATATCATATATTTTTCTTTTCCCAATGCAGACGAAATGGAACAGGCATGTTTGCTACGTGGTTTCTGGTTGAAATAACATTCAGTGGCTGTACCAAGGGAGACTTGTTTTAGGTGTGCTATTTGTGTTTCAAGCTGTTAGGAATTCTGTCCTACAGGAAATAACGATATTAATTACATAATATCGCAAAAAACCATTAGCAATAATTAGTAATACGACACAGCAGCATAACAGCAATTTTCAGTCAGCCCACTGGTCCATTTTGTCTTCTGTGCTGTCTCTGACAGTAGCTCATGCTGAGCTACACTGAAGAAAGCCAAGAAAATTTATAATCGAATTGTTTTGGTTAAAGCAACAAATATAAGGCAAAGGCATCCATATTCCATTATATAGATAAAATCCTGTGTTATTATTTATTCCACATTTGAGAATACCCATATAGCAGATAAGTATGTTACATCATGGAAAGAATGGCCCAAATTTGGAAATTCAAGTAGAGCCTTGACAGTGCATCCTTTGTACCCATCTCCAGCAGCTGATAATAATTTGGCCAAGTCGGCGCTTGATAAACAAAGCTCTGATGTTCTCCTGGAAATACACTGATAGCAACATTAGCAATGGTATTTCCAAAGACCAGAGTTCAGCATACTTGATGCTGGCTTCACATTAACCTCTTTCCCCAGTGCTGCTAAATCTAATTCCTAAGAGTGATAATCACATGTCAAATGCTGAGGGTGTTTGAAATCCAGGCTCAGATCCAGTGTTATCCCTTATGGCAGCCCAGCAGACCACACTCAGTCACCAACCCCATTCCCCTGCTCCCCAAAATTCTAAAATAGAGATGTACAACTTGAATTAGCCACTAGTTTCAGAGAACTTGGAAAAACAAAGAGCTTTTCCCTTTTGGCTTGCAGCATATGAGAGCACCTGCAAGTATTCCAGGCACCCCTAGGGAACAAGTTAACATGGATCATCTTTGCTTCTCAAAAATTTCTCAGCTAAATTTAGACGTGATCAGACAAGTAAAGGTCAAAAACAAAACAGGGAGTGAGACAAGAGTGGAGGGAGGTTTTGGGGAACAGACAAAGCCACAGCCCAGTAGAGAGCGAAGGAGATGGGAAGCCTTCCTCTGCTGCTGGAGGTGTGGGTGTACGGGACCCACTTCCAGGGCCTGCTTACCTGCAGCTCTTCCCATTTGCACCGTAAGCTTTCTTACACTCCACTCTGCCACAGGCACTGCCTTTTGCCTGTGTAATGCTCTGATCCTCTGTCTAACAGCTGAATACGCACTAAGCTGCTCACATCTGCTGTTTCCATCTCTGCTTTACATGGGCATCAACTCATTGCTCTGTCAGGCACCAGCAACCAGCCAGGGCTTGCTTTTCGCCTGCCCTTCTCTACTTCCTGACATCCATAGTTTTCATAATCTCTATTCATCCTGGCTTGGTGAGAAGAGTTTTACCTGAAATCCTAACTTCTAATACACTCCAATGAGAGCAGTAATACGGACACTTGTAATTTTGAGTGTCACTGGAGGTCTCGTCACACGCTCACGTAACTCAAACTGATAATGAAAATTAACAGAAATCACTGGGCTGCAATCCCAATATAAATTGAAGGATCTCTGTCTGTTTGAGTTGCACATACATATTTTTCAAATAAAGTTATCAGTTTTCTTGAGATACTATCATGAAATAAGGAAAGCTGTCCTTATCTCAAGTATTATATGAATTTAATTTAAAAGAATTAAATATGCATAATGTTTCACTGTGAAATGGAGCAGGTCTGAGAAAAGATAAAGTGGGGAAGTTGCACAGAACCATGTTTCCAGGAAATAGCTGAACACCATAAGGCAACAGGCATGCAGTGACCCAGGCCATGGGAGAAAAATTTTAAAATTGAGGCTTTTCAGACAGCAGCTAGAAGAATTTAGTGGCAGTCCATAGCCCATTGTTAGGGTATGCATGACCTTATTGACAACAACATTTAGTTTTGATAGCAAAAATGGAAAATCTGCTTGCAGATACCTATGTGCAGTAGTCTTTGAACTAAAACACACTGAGCATCACAGGAAATAGCTACATGTTTGGGTATTGTTCCTAGGCTGAGAAACTTGTCACATATGCCACTGTGTGGTCAGCTGTGTGGTTTTAACAACTGAAACAATAACTGATAAAATCAGTTTATCTGAAAAATTGTTTTCTCTCCAGAAATTTGTGTCACTGAAGAAACAAAGTTTCAAAGGCCTATGCACGAAGAAGGGCATGCAAAGCATAGATATTTCTGGTTAAAACCAGATGTCTGATTACTGTAGCAACAGAATGATACTTTCTGAGACTGTCAGAAGACCTACAGCCTGTCCTGACACTGCTAACATACATCACACACACAGTGGTCAATGACACCATCCCACAGACCAAAACCAGCTTCCCAATTTATTCCTGGCTCTGGTTCATTATCACTTGATGGGATATTTTCCAGCTTTTCATACATACTCATACCAGATACAGACTTACTGCAAGCCTTCCTTTCAGTCAGGGGCCTGAAGTGGAAGAAACCAAGTTAATTTTGACTTAAATTCTGGCTAGTTTTTGGTCAGAAAACAGTTCTAAAGATGAAGAAAACTAGTTGTTTTAAGAAGAAAAGCAGAAGATATTTACTTTAAGGCAAATACATGAATTACACTAACTCAGGAAGCACTCACTGAAAATGAGAGCCGTTTGAAAATTTAGAAAGAATGTAAAAAGAATCTTACAGGCATCTCAGAGAAACAGGCTGCTCAACTTCATCAAAAACCAATGGCTATTTCAGCACTCTAATTTTTTTTTTTTTTTCAAATTCCAATCCTAAATCATTTGCTCTTATGACACACTACAAAGATTTGAATGCTTTATACTAAATAGTCAATGTATTTTTGATTGAAAAGTTAGTGCAAGCACTTGCTTCAACTACTGCATTAAAATATTTAACATGAGGGATAATGTGAGCACAGCAGAAGTAAAAGGAAGTTTTAACTATTGTGATAGCACAAAACCTCTGCAACATAAGCAAAGCCTGTGCATGCAATTATTTAAACATGAAAGTGATTTTACCTGCACTATTGCTTGCTATATTGAGCTTCATTCATAATTATACACAATTTTATGAAGTTATCAATTCAAACTTACTGGAGGTCCTGATGTGAACAGAGATGTTGCACCCTGTATAAATCTTGGACAACTAATAGAGACTTTAACACAAATGGACACTACCAGGTTTTGGAGGTCCTGTTTGGTGACAGGCTTGAATTACAAGAATTCTGAGTTGAACAGTGAGAGAAATTCATGAAACAACAGTGCATTCATTGGTATTTGCTCAATACACACTGATAAACAGGACATTAATAAATAAACCTTAAATTAAATCAAGACAATGCCTCAGGTTCTTCTGGCTGAGTACAGGGGCAGGAAGGAGCACTATTTAACACCTGAAACAACTGCTCCCTTTGTATCTCCTTCCAGGATAGCTCTGTGGTCCTTTCAGCCTAAATATTTACATCTCCTACTATTGCTTGTTTTACAGATAAAAGTATCAGCTCTCTATGAATCTCGTAGAAGACACTTAAACACATCATCTTTACCAAAGAGTAGACAATGGAAAACCAGTAAATGTCCCCAAATCAAGCAATATTTCCTATTCATAAGCGTGCAAATTCTGACATCTAGGCAAAATTTTAAGAGCAGGGAAGAATCTTGAACTACACGATGCAAGATGAAACTGGACAAAATGTAATTTCCCACTGGATGTTGACTGGTAAGTGAAGAGAGGAAACAATAGTGAGCTTGCAGCATCCTTATTGACAGTCAATTAATGAAAAATTGGATGGGAAAAAACTCAAAAGATGAGAATTTCCTAAATGAGAATGTGGATGCTACCACTGCCCTTGGCTTGCACAGTAGCCAAAATCGGGGAAGAAACTGATCAAATACAGAAAGTAGGTGCGACAGTGATACTCAGCATGAACTTCAGCATAACTGGGGATTGGGTAGATTAATTTCAGTTTTCTGACCCTCCAAAGCAACCACAGGATAATCATGAACAGACAAAATATTTGGATGATCACAAATATGAAAAATGAGAAATGTGGTGCAGCCACTTTGACATACTCCAAGAATATTACAGGATGAAAAGGCAAAATGACAGTATTTGGACAAGATCACCGCATTTTTGTTATGTCTGAAATTCACAAAATAGCAGATACAAATAATGTGTGTGGGATGTGACACGAAATTTTGAACATTTGTTCTTGGGTCTGTTAGCTGTTTGTGTACCATTACATAACCAGTGACCCACATGTGTGGCATGCTAAGTATTTTATTTTTTAGTGTAGTAATTCTAAGGCTCCATCAAAAGTAAGGGTTTTTATAGAAAACACTTGTTAGATAGAAAAGAGAAATCTCTGATATAATACCCCAGCAACAACTCTTCCAAGCTTCAACTTGCTTCATTCCTCCACCTACGCCGTGGATGTTTTGTTACTGAACACAGAGAAGGGCAAACAATCCTCTCCCCTTATGTAAGATCTGTTGTATTTCTCTTTTCTACAGCAGGAATGTTCTGATACACAGTATGGGAATAGTGATGTGACACAGCAGAGGGAGCACATCTGCCTCATCCCCAACTCCTCGGTGGGTTCCTTTTTCTAGAAAATTTTCATGGAATTTGAAGTTGAATCCTTCTGTACACAGAACTTTTCCCAAACAAATTCTCGGTTCCTAGTTTGCTGCTGCTGCTGGAACAACTCAAACACACTGGCAAACCCTGTAGCTTAAGCTGTGCTGACTTCTCCACGTTTTCTCCAAGTCTCTGTTGGAATCCTTATTTTGCAGAGGAGACACCCTCAGGGACACTGCAAAGTTTGTGTCTTCACACCAAGAGCCTTTTTCTACCGTTCCCTTGTATATTCCTTACACAGACACCACAAATACCACACCTCTCATTTCAGCTTTTATTTGGGTATTTTTCAGTTAAGTTGCTCAAGTCCATTTTCCATCAATACAGACACTAAAAACTGAGATCAACATTTAAGGCAACATTAGCATCCATGCCAAGCTCAATATGCAAACCACGTCATCTAAGCACCACAGCATCCCAGAACTGCCACAGGTCCCCCACCTCCGTCACACGTTCCCTTTCCGCTTGGACTCTGCTATCCCACACGACACTCAGGAATCCCATTTAGATGCACACTCGCAAGTAAGACCTTGCCATCTTTTGACAGTTTCTTTTTTAGGAACTAGATCATTTTTGCATAAGGTGATATGAGTGAGACACGTCTTATGTTGCGATACCATATAGAATTTTTTTTTTTAAAAATATATTTAACACCATTATTCAAAGACTTTAGTATGAACATTACACGTATTTAGCCTTTTGGTAAAGGCTATACATTGAGACTTGTTAGAATGATAATTTTGCTTTAAATTCTGATTTCTTTAGTGCTACTGTTGACAAGTGTTTGAGTTCGGGATGCGCAAGTGCAACTTTTAGGTAAGAATATTTACAAGTATACAAAAGACCACATAGTTTTTAATACACCCATTATTCTTAATGCAGAGTAAATAAGGATTTGTCTTGTGCCCGTGGAATATTTCAGCAGGTGGGTCTTGCTTTTTTCTCTTTTACAGTAGAAGGAAAGGTTTTACTTTTCCTTAAGAAGTGTATTTATTCCAAGATGGTTAGCATACATATATCACATAACATACAAGAGTTAAAATTAACTAGTTACAAAATAAGCAGTGGTATGTATATCTTCGTATAACCTAAGAACAGGATCAGTATTTTACAAAGTACATATAAAAGTACTTCATATACAAAGAAAAATACAAATGTGCAAACACCATTGTCACAGGTGGAAATTTGTCAATTGAAAAATGCTAGAAAAATCCTTCATATTTTTGTTTTGAAATTGCAAATGCATTAAAAACAGCTGCGTTTCCTATTGTGTGTGGTGAGAAATCTATGTTCCTTTCTGACAAAATACATTAGTTATAAAAAAACCCACGAAGTTTAATAACTGAAAAATCTTGTAAGTATAGTCAGTTTGGTTAGGCTGACATTAAATTACAAGCAGAACGTCTTGAAAAATGAGAAAATAGTGAATCGTATATACAGACCTTTTGTAATATTAGTGTGCTATTTAACATATTAACATTTCAAAGTAAAAACAATGGCTTAATTACCTACATGTTCTACTCAAAGTCCTCACTGTTCATAGACTGTAAAACTTCTAGTAATTTGGGGCTATTAAAAATGTTTCGCCAGGATTTTAAGCCAAACAAACGCAAGTCCATCAAAAGTAAAAATCTAGAAAGTCTTCCAATTAATGTGCAAAAAAATGTTTAAAAAGTATCAAATCACGACACCTCAAACTTGATTATGTACATATTTAATATCTGTAAATGCTGTTAACTAGCTAGTTTTGTTTTGTTCTGCTATAAATAACTTACCTCTGTCCTGCAAAATGTCTGCATTGTAAAGATTTCAGTGCAAGTGCTTGCTTCATTGTTTAGTGCATTATCATGTTCGTTATTTTTTATTTTACAGTGAGCAGAACAGCATATAAATTAACACATACAACTCACACACAAGAGATCCTTCTTCTACTGAATTCCTAGTTTGTTGTTTTCCATTGCTCCAGGATAGTGTCAGCCAGTTTTCTTTCGTTTATCCCACTGGAATTGCAAACAGAATCTAAAATAAAAGTGCTATGGTCTTCAGGTAATCCCTAGAATTTGGAATTCCATAACAACATTGCAGAAGCACTCAGAAGAGCATGAGATTTGAGAATGACCTGCACACTGAGAAGACACTTGAAAGTCTGGCATCAGGCAATTTCACTTTTTTGGTCTTTAAAAATATCAACTGTCTATAAACATTGGCAACCTGGTGTGTATGTCACTGGCCTCACAAGCTTCATTTATTTCTTTGTTTTTAGGAATTGTAGACATGTTCCCTCATTCATGACTAGCTTGGAAATAAGAACATTCTGCTTAAAAATCTAAATAAAGTGGAGATATACTTCTTTTTGAAGGGAAAATTTCTACACTTTCCTTTGGACAGGTTTCCTAACAGAATAGCTCTGAAATGAGAAAACCAGGATTAGATGATAGTGCAAATATAGCCCCCTTTTATAGCTAGGACTTGTACTGAAGAAAGAAGAAATTCAGGATAAATGGATTATTATTTTTCCAAGTCCTCACTGGAGAAAAAAAAAAAAGCAGTTACAGTGGTTACAACTCTTAAACAGAAAAGAACTTATTATGAACTTTTACGGCTGAAATGTAAGGAAGGCAGGTTGAGTGTCAGTAACATTCCAGAACTCAGTTTCTTCCAGGAAGAGGTGCTTTAAACAGGACTCTATCATGGAACATTTTTCTCCTTTCTAAGCATCTGAAATGCAACTCTGGATCCTGTCCATCCATTGTTGAGCACTCTGTGCGTCTTGGGCACAAAAATTATACACACGTTTATTTGTCTTCAGCTGCAAAGGAAAAACAAGGACACAAAGACAGATGTGAGCACACGGAAAAGAAAACCCGCAAACTTTAAACTGTAATACTCAATGTGCCGATCGGGTCTGAATGAACAATTTTTGAACTATTGCTGTTGAGATTGATGCCAGCTACATAGAAGTTTTTTGTCTTGGGATGGCACAACAGCTCCTTCCTAGCTCACACCTTCCAGCAGGACTGGAAGCAGTAGCTTAAACACACCAAGGGAAAAAAGTTTCACATAAAGATCAAGTAAAGACCAGACATACTTACATCAAAAAATGCCTTTTCACTGGCATGTTTTGGGGCTCCAATTGTTGGAGAAGCAGGAATCACAGTTTCCACTTCTGCAAGGTCTATGTGTCCCTTACAGCTCGTATCCTCACCAGAGTCATAGTATCGCAGCTGGACCGCAAGAGAAAAAAAATCCAGACATGCTTTTAGATGGACCTTTCAGTTTAATTCCCTTTTCCTGGATACAGCCTGGGGGCATGGAGTGGTAAGAGTGGGAGGCACAAACATTACTAGGAGCTGAGGAGGTGGGGGAAGGGTATTTTGTCACCAGAGCTCCAGAGCAGAGAAGCAAATAGTCATGGATTGCTCTGGGCAGAGGACACGTGAGGCAGGAAAGCAGAACCATTTCTTCAGTGGTCATTACATAAAACTAACACAAAAGCTTTACTTCACCAAGGTGTTGACAGAACATTTATTCTCTGTATTTCAAGAATTTAAAGTGATCAGCAAAAATTTAAGTGTAATTTTAGNTCTGCATTTTTTAGAATCATCTATTTTTACTAAGTCCTAATATAGCAGAACAAATAAACAGTTTTTAAGCAACCACAGGACACTGTAAACAATGAGTTGTTTCAGAACTTGAAGTTCAGTTATTTAGTTTCAAAAGAAAAAACAAAAAAACCCAACACCAAAACCAAAAAAAGCCCCCACAACAAAACCCCAACAAATTCCCATAAACCAATGCAAAACAGCAACACAAACTTTCACAGCAAAGGTCAAACAGCAGAATTCCAGCTAGGATTGACCTGTATTACTCGTGCATCTATCATACTCAGAAGGATATTTGGTTATACAAAAAAGGTAAAAGTATTTTTTTTTCCTG